>AP028449.1:311017-416674 GCA_036509395.1 Antheraea yamamai | reverse complement strand
GTCAGCGCCGCACTCGTGACAGGCGGTGGTCGGCTCCCTGCGTGCGATCCGGTGCAGGTACCACCCGAAACAACCGTGTCCGGTGAGTACCTGCACCAGCCGAAACGTCAGGGAGCCCCACTCCCTATCTAACCACGCCCGCAGGACCGGGCGGACGGCGTCTACGGTATACCGCCCGAAACGCTCGTCCGCCAGGTCCTGCTGCCATCTTTCGACGGCGTCTCCTCGGAGACGCCGTCTCTCCGCCTCAATTTCCCTGGGAGCCGGAGGCTCCCTCCTTCGTTTTCTCGCCGCCGTGAACTCGTACACGGCGGCGAGAACTCCTGCCTCCAGCTCCCAGGGCAGGGAGCCGGCGAGCGCAAAGGCCGCCGCTGAGGACACCGTCCGGTACGCCCGGATCGCCCTCAGTGCCACCGTGCGCTGCGCACTGCTTAGCGCGCGCACGTTGGCGGCACCGAGGGCGTCGGCCCAGACCGGTGCCCCGTAGGCGGCCATCGCCCGCACGACTCCCATGTAGAGTCGGCGGCACCCGGCACCCGGCCCCCCTATGTTGGGGAGCAACCGGCCGAGTGCCACCGCCGCCCCAGCAATTCGCGGTCCGAGCCCCGCGAAATGCGGCTCGAACCGCCAGCGCCCGTCCAGGGTGAGGCCCAGATATTTCATCTGGGTCCCCACCCTGATCCGGGCGCCCTCCACCACAATGTGGGCTCCAGGTGGTGGCGCCCGCCGAGGCCCATGGAAAAGTAGGGCCTCGGTCTTCTCGAGGGCCACCCTGAGGCCCAACCTCCTTATGCGCCTGACCACGAGGGTTGTGGCCATCGTGACCAGGCGCTCAACCTCCCTCCACTCCCCCCCCGGGCTACGACTAGGGTGTCGTCCGCGTAACATATGAGGCGTGCCCCATGTGGGAGCACGCCGCGGAGCACCCAGTCGTAGCCCATGTAAATCCCTATCACCCTGCTCACAGTTTGTACGTGCATCTTTGATCCGTATTATACTTAATGTGTGGTAGTCGAAATCTAATTACACAAAATTGCAACATGCTACCTCTCAGCTAGCTGATCATGTTGACTGTCAAAAAGTCTCAGTGATAAGTTTATTAAATTCATAATTTTTGAAATACGAAATAATGGCAGTGAAGCTAGTGATGTTGATATTTCGGTTAGAACTCTGCCAGTAGAACCCGTTTTTAGAAACATCACTAAATAATTTACAGTCGAACGGTTTTTTTCAGTTCAGTGAGTTTCATGTACGGCGGGCCTTTATAAAAATATGTTTTGCGGTGAATATTTCGTCTTAAAACATGAATGGGGTTTTTTATACTAATATATATGTCGGGGCGAAGATAAAATGGCGTCCATGTAGAAGTATGAAGTCATGGTTATGATTTGAATAATCAATCCACCAAGACCAATCGAATAAAACGTTAGCCGATACACAAATGCAATACTGAATATAATAACAAATTACCCGTAGATGTGAATAGCCTAAATATCCGAGCGAGGATGCCCAGTGTCTAATCGTCGGTCGTCTTTTAAGGTATTCCGCCAAAGCTGGCAGACAGTAATAATCAAGATACATAAACAACCGGTACTTCTAACCAATGGTGTTTCAGAACGAGTTAAATAATACCCAGTCATTAGTACGAGTCAATAGTATAAACGCAGGTCAATAGTAATATAGCGATCTATATATAGCAAATATAAATGTTTTTTACCATTAGTCCCAAAACCCATATAAACAAGAAAAAAAACTCTAGCCACATATTTGTCAAACCATCGTCAGGATGTCCAAATATGTTGGCTTCCAAAATTTCCTATGTAGTTATTGTACAAGTAATGAACTGTAGGTATTATGCAATAATTAATTAATTAAAAGTACACATAAATAATTTCCCAAATAACTCCCAAAGTTACTTAGGGGCGTGAAAAATTACTGTAAAAAATTACCTCTCCCTAAAATTTTTCCCGAACATCCTCATCAAATACAACTTTCATTAATATTAATTTGCCTCGATGGGGAGTTTACGGGCTCGTTACATTTCCATACTAATAGGTTTTTTAAAACGTCGGGTTATTACGACCGTTTTTTTTTGCGAACTTACATCTGTATATCGGAGGTCATCAACAATACCTTTCCGAAGGGCCACCAGAAGATTTCTGCTATAATATGCCTTGTACGTCAACTCGATATATAAAAATTCATTGTCATGATGTTTGTCCATGATAAACTCCGAAACAACTCTACCGATCTTCATAAAAGTAGGCATTTATGTATAATTTAGTCCAACTCAAAGAGTACTATACGTAATAAGGAAAGTCCAACTTGAGAGATACGATAATTTATATTTCGATTAATGACTTCAATATTGTTTAATTACAAAGTAAATGATTGTCAATGTTGATTATTATTATTAATTGTAAGTTTCATCAGTCTCGGATAGGTGGCGCTATAAAATAGTTTGTTGGCAGGAAATTGTAGGAACTACTGTTATAAATGTCTCATAGATGGCGCCATGATTTAATTTTGAATTTCTAATTAAGCCACAGCAACGCGTGGTTGGGTTGTTACCTAGTATATGTGTAAATATATAAATCCTAGCATACACGGTGACTCGTAACAGATTACTTTCGCATAGTAGTGATAATGGCTAATTTTATAGCATGTTCGGGCACCACCTCGGCGGAGGTAGGTTCAATTCCTAACAACTGAGTCGGAGCTTTTGGCGAAGGAAAACATTACGATGAAAAAATAGTATGATTGTAGGGATTTTTCTAAATTAGCCTAGCTAGCTACCACCGTCACGTTTAAACCCTGTCGCCGAGCACCTGTTGGTGTGTTCCGGCGGCGGCAGTTGAGAGGCAGCCCGCTCTAGGTTTAGAGCGTTTAGTATCTTAGACCACATCGTCATTTAACATCAGTAGAGATTACGCTCGAGCGCTAAAAATACCTATAAAATACAAAAAAATATCTTCTTATATAGTGAAAACTAGAAATTTCAGTAATTGTTCATAATTAGTTAAACACAAGCTACTTGACCTTTCAGTCGCAAGCTCTGATCGGCTCCTTAACTGGAACTCAGATCAGGCACATCGCGTTGGCATGAGTGGTAACCCGCTTGCATCAAAGTCTACCTAACTCTAACTTAACCGCCTCTTAGTTTAGAGGCGCAGGTTCGTGACCACTCACTCCACTATTATATTGCATTAGAAGGGTTTTATTGTTAGATAACAACTATTGAAGCAAAGGCTTAACTTGCGTTTGCTCGCGTTAGTTTGAAAGATTAGATGTACCTTATGTCCTCTTCTGTACTCCTGACAATGTGTATGCAAAATTACATCATGATCAATTAAGTAATTAAAGTATGAAAGCTTAACAAACAAGCAAACTCAGTTTCGTATTTACGAATATAATATTAGTTAGAATAGTATACGAGGCATTTATTCTTATTTTAACCGAATTTGAAAAACACGAACTCAAAAGTGTCAAATAAAACTTTATTCACTACGTTTTACATAACACTTTGTCTTAATTAAAAAATAATATATTTATTTTGAAATAGCGCCAATTTGAATTTTCTGCGAGACAAATATCTGAGATACCTATTCTTTAATAATAGTATTTATTGTCAATAAAATTACATCTTTACATTTAAAAGTATGCGATACAATACAGTACGGTGCTGTTATATTATTTTACAAGTCATTACAATTTATTACAGTTAATATACAATATGCTAACACAACAACAATAAATTGCTTTGATAAATATATTAATAAAAAGTCTTTTGTCTTTTACATAAAGACGTAGGAGATTTGGCGCCGACTTCAAAGTAACTAGTCTGCCCATAAATACTGTTACATAAAAACTTTTCTTTTCAGAAGCTGCTCAAGTGGTCGGAAAGGTATAGCGTGGTCATCATCCTGCGTCCGTGATGGTTTGGAAGGGGGCGCGTCTTATCAAGGAGTCACAAAACTACATTTTTGTGAAAAAGGAGTGAAAACTTCAACCAAAGTGTATCAAGATACAGTCTTGGATCATGTTGTGAAACCTATCAGCAATACATTTTTTTTAAATATACCGTGAACTTTTCAGCAGGACTCTGTACCCTGGTCACAAGGCACGAACTACCGAAGCCTGGCTTGAAACCAATGTTCCGGACTTTATAAGAGCTGACGACCGGCCCTCATCTAGCCCAGACCTCAACCCTTTAGACTTCAAATTATGATCAGTTTTAGAGGACATGGCCTGCTCTAAACGTCACGGAGACATTGAGTCTCTTAAAAAATCTTTGGAGCAAGCAGTGGCGAAATTTCCCTTAGAAACAGAGAGTAAAACCATAGATTCGTGGCCAAACAGATTAAAGGCCTGTATAAAAGCCAAAGGTGGCCATTTCGAATTTGAATATTTTTCTTAGTTTTTTGCTGACACTAATAAATATGTAGGTATAAATTTAATATTACATTAAACATAAAATATTACATTACTTCATTAAAAAACATGCATGTTCATTTGTAACAGAACTTATGGCCGGAATTAATTATTTATTTATTATATTCATTATGGAAGAGTATCTTACAGTTTCTGAATGATATACTGAAACCGTCATATTTACATAATATTAAAACACAAACAGTGCTATTGCATTAAACGGTGCTACAACTTGTGAGAATAATATCATACAATTACCACCTTTCTGTATATCCATTAAAATTATAGTAAATGGACGTAAACAATAGTGTTTAATGAATAAACTATACCGATTAAAATCAATCAAGTTTATTGCCGACGTTTCTTAATAATTAAGATGTTTTTTGAATTGTCAGCATTATTTTATGGTCTACAAGTGTGATCTAAAGTCTTAAATCTGGGGGTACCTCTTTCTGCGTTAAATAATATCTCACGCATTAGAGTCTTTTTGAGTTATTTGAGTAAAACTAGCGTACACATGGCGTGAACAGGTCTGAGAACCGATAATTCTGACATCTATCATATTTCATATTCAATCCTTATATCCTTAAATCCAATGCTTATCCTCTCTATTCATTTATTTAACGGGTAAATATAAAATAATTATTTGCTAATAAATCACTGATATCGTATTGTTAAGGAAACGTTTTCAAAAGCCAGTATAGTTTACAAAGATAATGAAGGCAATGTATCATTGCATGCAAGCCAACGACGTGACCGAGCAGTAAATATTCCATTCAGTTCACTCGGTCGTTTGGCAATGCGCCAAACATTATAGATCGATATTATTACTGTTCGAACTTGTTTGGTGAAGGCATGTCAGCAGTGCTTGGCAAATGGTCTGTATTATTATATATTTATTTATAAAGTTACGGGAATCGTTTTAATATTCTCTACGTATGTGTTTGTATCTTTGGCACTGATCATTATTATAAGGATATACATATATAGTTTTAAGTAATATCCACGAGGGCAAATGGTATTCCTTCTGTACCTAACTTCATCCTCAACATCCACACGTAAATGTCATGATGTGCGTGCAACTGCACTCTCAATCGGAACATTGCAGTAACTGTGTCCGTTATATATCTAGCCACCTCACGTCATAAGTGCGTAATATATCATAGAAGGATTCTCTAATACAGCAGGGTTATTCATAGTAGCGTAGTGACCTTAAATACATTGAGTGCCTACTCAACATTAATGCCAAGTAAGTGTGCATGTTCCTTTGGCTTGTGGTTCAACTGACTGTACTTTTTTTCTTCCCGCAGTAGTGCACATCCGTCCATCCTTGCCCTTGAGTAAATAAAAAGTACAGTCCACATCTCTCAGTTTTCAATCCGCGAAACTGTGAGTGAAGATGCCACAAAAAAACCGGCTTCCAGAGACGAATTCATCTCCAGCCATCATACACTATATTCGTGTAATTGATAGCTATATCACAGTAAAATTTCATCAAATTCAGTTCAATAGTTTTTGCGTAGAAGAGTAAAAGGATCCACCGAAATATACATTTTTTCGTTTTTCATATTGATTGTACTTAGCGAGAAAGACTTTGAAGTAATGCGAATTTATGAAACTATTATTGTATCTGGTTTGTAAAACTACAAAAGGTACTGCTTCTTTCTTTCTGGTCGCTCTAATAAGGACAAAGCATGATTGTTTATAGGCAGATAATGTTTATTCGTTAATTTACTATACACTACACATTTTTGTATTATGCATTAGAGGTTACATAACCCGCAGTTCCGCACTCGTTTATATTATTACTTCGTCTGCACGGAACCTTATGAAAATTGTGAACAATGATTAATAAAATCATCTGAATGTATTATAAACCATTTACTTATCTTCTTTTCTTTCGTAATCATTAAAGTTACAATAACTTTTGATAGAGTGAACCGATTTTAATGGAACCATGACTAAATGTTACTCGAGGGTATGCTCTATGATTATTTGTTGTGAGGGTTTATTGTGTACGCTGTATTTTAGCAGTGATGCGTGTCTAAACAAACCGACAAACAGACCGACATTTCTAAAAATGATTGAACCGTATTTTATTACTGATTCCTAGACACCTGCAACGTTTTTTTCACAAAAATCTAAAAAGTACAGACACGTCAGTTTTACTCGTCTATAATGCAATTTAAGCTTTACTAAGAATAAGGTGAGACTGAGTACCTACGTGCTATAGATGTCAGTCACCCTTAGATCTCAACACTTACCATTTGTATTGATTTTTTTCTCAAATAGCGACAGATTTTCCTACTGATAAGTAGACATGTAGGACTTATTAATGTTAAAAGAAAGTTTACACCCAACAGTGATAGAGAAGATTGAAAGAAACAAACGAAAAGGAATATATTCCTTGTAGGAAGTAAATAATCAATAATATACACAATGTTGCGTGATCGTCAAGTGTTTGCGTAGTGTTTGGTCCTGACCTTCAAATTAATTTTCAATAACCATTCTGTGTACTCGAGGGAAATTGAATTCCGGATCATTAATCATTTCGCTTCATTTGTAGCCGCTCCTCGACGGCGACGTCATCGACGCCGTCATTGTGATTTGATATAAATGTTCACAATTTGTCTATGAATTATATACGGATTAATATAGTAGTTTAAATCATATAGATACATTTACAACATTGTATTCTTTCTGATAACGCATTTTTAGAAATATGATCTTTGATATTTTTATAATTATACTTATTTGACGATATATTCTATAATATAGGTGGCATTACGCATCGTACAAAACATTTAAAATGGTGCTACAGTAGAGTTTTATAGTATTTTTGGTGACCAACCTTTTAATAAATTATTAATATCATTCGAGTAGGTATAGATATTACAAGTTTCTTACGATAATTTCAATGCACTAAGAAGGTGGTGGCCATCTTGTTAGAACTTTCCAGGAATGTTTTATGGCAAATCAGAATCCATGCTCCGTGGTATTATTTCCCATCCACTTCACTTGTGCACAATAACCAATCTATGTTACGTAAAGCACAACTAATATTACAAAATATAGAGTCAAATAACACAAGATTATTAATAAAATCCTTATATATTAAAATAAATGTTTGTATGTTTGTCCTCTATGTACACCAAAACCACTAATCAGATTATGATATTAATTTTGTAGGGTATTCTGTGGACGCCCGCGATGGTTCCTGTATCAAAAAAATCTATATATATATATACAAATGTTTTTTTTTAAATATATTACTGAAATTGTATGCTTTAAATGAAAGAAAGGGTTTTCGTTGTTATTGGAACGTTTGACACTACATTTCAATATTATTTTGACATATTTCAATGAATCAAGCGATCTATAATTTGGGGGGTAACTTAATAATCAAAAAATATGTTATGTATTATGAAAAGATAAACCAGATCGAGTTACTTGCCGATTCTTCTCGATGACTAGGTTGTTTTCCGAACCGGTGGTAGTTTTGAGGTTCATAAGTGCCTTCTCAGGGCCTAAATTGAATAGAGAGTCGGCTTCCGATTTAGCCACAATAGGTCAAAATGGCATACGCTAAGTTTTTAATTACTCTTTTAAATTTCGCGACATTCGGCAATGACATTAATTTATATGACAATGTGATACATTACATATGTATATCATTTTTATCTACAGTAATATTATTGAACGTAATAAATACCCTTCTTTATCCCCCACCTACACAGGTGAAGTACTTGCTATATTAGAAGCTATCAAATTTGTACTATCACATAAATTAGATCAAACTATCATATTGACAGATTCTCTGAGTTGCTTACAAACTATTCAGCGTAGTCCGATTTTTTTTAGAGTCCCAGTTATCATAATTATTAAATTCCAATTGTATCAGCGTCATTGTTTAGGAATTTATGTAGTTCTCACATGGATATCAGGACAAAGTGGGAACTAGGGTAATGAAACTGTTGGTCTTCTTGCTAAAGAAGCTATCTAGACTGGATATTTTGATCACTATAAAATAATACCTATGTTCAGGATTTATCCTCTCCAAAGAAGACTGATTTGTTTGCATTATGAAACTCAAACTGGTATGCCTCCAACCAAATTAATGGCAAATCACATGCTTCCGGATATATGCAGGAACCATTCTGGGTAAGCCATGGCTTTAGAAGTTTCGTAACGATTACAATCTTGCAACGTCTACTATCTGTACACTGACGATCTATCTGTAGAGGTATGCAGTCCAGTCCATATTGCAGAGCTCAGAATTAGGAACAACTCAATATGTAAATGTGGGTTGAATGAAGGCACCCTAGAACACATTGTTTTCAACTGCTCCAATTTTGTATTATATTTTACTTAACAATATGCTACGTTCGTCAGATTTGAATAAAAGCACAAAGATGTGTATTTTTTCCTTTTGACAAAACTCGGGCTAATTTTATAAGTTTTAAGAAAATTAAACTTTAAGGTAACGTAATAACTAACAGTAATTGTTATGTAAATATATATTTATTTAAGGCATAGTAACTGTAAGTGTTGTGTTTGCCTTTGTATATTTCAGTGGCCTAATCTGGAAGAATTAAATTATACAATAAAAATTTAAAGGGACTCTCCCATGACTGACTTGACACTGGCAGAATTCGTATCTAATAAACTCCAATATAAAAATTGAACTTGAAGTTAGTTGATTTGAATGTTTGGGGTAATCCCTGGTACTAATGATCCGATTTTGAAAATTCTTTCACTGTTAGAAAAGTATATTAGACTCCTTTTTTGCTATATATATATATATATATATATATATATATATATATTCAATAATTGATCAAGATAAATGTAATAAAGTAAATTTTCAAAAAAAAGTATTAACCGACTTCAATATCAATCAAAAACCCATAAGGCACGAAAAAGCGGAAAATAAATAGTTTATCAAATTAACCAAATTAAATAAAACGTATGAATATGTGTGCTACCTAGAGATGTATTGGAAGTCGGTGCCAACCGAAATTTCAAATTTGTTCCAGGTAGAAATGTATTACAGAGACGACTTAAACTTTGTACCTATGTAGATGATATGATTTTCGGTTCGCACCGACTTCCAATACATCTCTAGGTAGCACACATATTCATATGTTTTATTTAATTTGGTTAATTTGATAAACTATTTATTTTCCGCTTTTTAGTGCCTTATGGGTTTTTGATTGATATTGAAGTCGGTTAATACTTTTTTTTTGAAAATATACTTTATTTTTCTATTTTTAGTGTACATAAATATATTTTACTAGCAGTGCCCGCGAACTCCGTTCCGCCTTAAGTATATTAAAATATGCGCATTTTTGCGGTATGGTATGCGATATGGTTTCAATTGGTTGTGCAATAAGTAACGTTTGGTACGAACGCAACCTTATCAATAATCCGCGATAGTTTCTACCACCAACTCGGCTACCATCGCTTCACACATACACCACCTTAAGTAATGTAATTACAATGCTTGCGTCATGTTGCAACACAGCAACGAACATAAGCACAATAGGCTCCTAAGAATTGAAGAGTTTTTTTTATAATATTGGTGGCAAACGAACATACGGGTCACCTGATGGTAAGTGATCACGGCCGCCCTTTGGACACCTGCGACACGAGAGGAAACACAGATGCGTTGCCGGCCCTTAAGAAAGGAGTAGGCTCGTTTCTTTAAATTTTCTTACTTTGTCACGGATCCCATAATCAGAACCTAACCAAACTCTCATCAAACTACCCTTGAAGTCCATCCTTTCCAATAAAAAATGAATCATCGAAATCGGTTAGCGTGATATTGAGTTATTCGTCTATCTGTCGTGTACATACCTAATGCAAATTTAAAACTTATACGATTTTGCACTGGATGCCGTTGTCGGAACTGGACCAAATTCAAATGGGACCACACGAAAAGTACCAGCTTCCAAATAAAAAAAGAATAATCAAAATCGGTTCATCCAGTCCAAAGTTATGAGGTAACAAACATAAAAAAAAAAAAAATACAGACGAATTGATAACCTCCTCCTTTTTTTGAAGTCGGTTAAAAATTAGCAAAATTCTATAATATGACGTGCACTGCTTGCACGGTTTGAAATAAAAGAATAAATTCAATGGCAAAGATATTCATTACTTTTACAAAGAAGTCCGCGACACCATATACGAGTATATCTAAGTTTAATATCTGAGTCAACAAGATGACGGGCTATGTGTCAAAAGTAAAATAAATTTGACAAGATTAAGTTTGGATGTAGATTTCATGTATACTTACAAATTCTTATAGAACAAACAAGTAAATAGGACTCGATTAGTGATGCTTCAAACGGATGCTAAATTTAAAATAAGCGATTTTAAAAGCTTTCTCACATACCAACTGGGTATAGTCAGTTCCGGAATAGTTTGGATTCACAATTGAGAACTGCAGGTGTCGCTGTCATCGGGTACTAGGTTTTTTTAAGATTTTTTGCGTTTAAAAATATAATTGAAACAGGTAGTAACCTACTTGGTGCAGACAAAGTTGCACGGGTCAGCTAGTTAAATATAACATCCACTACATGCCATTCCAAGAACCCCGCAAAACTCCGTGTTTTAGAGTATTCATTGGTTTTATTATTTTCTTTCTGTTTCTATTACTGTTAGTCTCTCAAATTGTGTTAAATCTTCAAGTACATTCCCTGACTTTTATTGACGAGTGCTGCCATCTTCACGTTGAGGTCGGAAACTTTTCAGACCGCCCTCGTATACTTAATTTTATAGTTTGCATTTTAATTCAATTACGTAATTGTTATCTTTAAAACATGTTTATAATATTCTGTCAATTTATTGATCCATTATATATACATAAATAAATAAATATAGTTTGATTGTTGTACATAAGTGAACAAGATTCCTGATAACAGCGAGGAGCTTTGATTTTAAGTCGCCACAGGACCTCGCATAAGGCGTGGGAAACGCCTGCCGCCGAGGGTGTTGTGGAGCTTGCTAACGCAACCCCGGGACACTCCCATAGTGCGGCGTTGGTTGTCGTGGAGTTTTAGCCGGTTAAAGTCGCCAAATGGCACCACCTCTGCGTGGCAGCACAAAGGCTGGTGGTCGGTTCAGGTCGGACTCTCCCCCGGGGGCCTTGCAGTCCATGATGGATTTTCTCTCCACGTTAAAAAAAAAAAGGACCTCGCATGGGGCGATGGCCGTCAGACCCATTCGCGGAAACCGCATGATCTCCTACGAGGCGGCCTCCCAATTAGCCGCATCCCCATCCTGGGACATGGCAACGAGGGCCCACGTGTCTCATTACCATGTACGCATGGAGGCGCTGGAGTGAGGACGACGACTGGCACCTCGGGAAATCGAGGCGCTGAGGTCACAGTAGGTCACCATGTTCTAATGGTTGACGAATGGCGCCGACGACTTGAGCGGCCGAGCTCAGGCGTGGCAATTATTGAAGCCGTTCGGCCGATCATGGTCGAATGGCTGACCAGGCGGAGTGGTACCCTAAACTTCCGGCTGACACAGGTGCTCTCGGGGCACGGTTGCTTGAGGAGCTACCTGTATCGCATAGGCCGGGAGCCAGCGGCAGGATGCCATCACTGTGATTACGCGACTGACACCGTGCAGCACACACTAGCAGTTTGTCCAGCCTGGGAATCGCCACGTGGCGAGCTCGTCACAGCCATAAGCCCGGATCTCTCATTCTCGACTGTCGTCTGTAAGATGGTTGAGAGCCAGACCGGGTGGAACTCCGTCGCCTCATACTGCGAGGCAGTTATGCTAGCTAAGGAGGTGGCGGAGAGGGAGAGAGAGCAGACCACCAGGCTTCTCTCCCGCGGCCGACGAACACGGCGGCGATGGGTCGTAGATGATCCAAGGCCGCCGTAAAGGGCCTGCGGGCAACGTGACTCGGGCACGTCCGTCGCCCTCCACTGTAGCAGGCCTGCGTGATGGAGGCGCATTGTGCCGCGCGACTACCACAGTTCGTCAGGGGGGGGGGGGGATGTAACACCCGCCCCTCCCTGAGGGGTCTACTATCTTGACCCGCTCAGGCCGCAGGAGGGGCCCCTTATGAGGGGTTGACACCTGCTGGGTGAGCAGACGCAGTGCCGTAGGCAGTTCCTGCTCCCCGGCCAAATAGGTGTAAGGGGGGTTTTAATCCGTGCAAGTCGGACATGCTCCATCCTAGTTGCGGACATCGCTGGAGAATTCTAGAAACAGGCCGGCATTTAAACATAAGATAATTACAAAATCAAGCCCCATTAGCTTATTATTCAGTGGCAGTAATAAATAAGAAATCAGTGCTCTAGTAACAGTGGGAAAATATTTTACTGAATTCATATAAGCTTGTGATATTAGGTCTTTACCTATGAAATTGCCGTTTTGTATGAAAAAATTTAAAGGAAGGTTTTTCATGTACTTTTTATTTGTATTAATCGAAGTAATCACCCATGCAATCAATACATCTTTTTCAACGCAGTGGCAGTTTATTGATGCCCTTCTTAAAGAAATTAGCTGGACGGGAGGCAACAAATTCTTCAAAGGCATTTTGTACTGAATTTTTTCCCCGCCAAGGAGTTATCCAAATTCTGGAAAAAGTAGTAGTCTGTAGGCGCAAGGTCTGGTGAGTAGGGCGGATGACGGAGAACTTCCAACCCCAGTTCTTGCAACTTGGAGACCGTCTGCTGTGTAGTATGAGGTTGCGCGTTGTCGTGGAGGAGCAGCGGAGATGAGCAATTGACCAATGCGGGTTGGAGATGTGCCAGCTTCTCCATCATTGTGTTCAGTTCTTCACAGTACACATCTGCAGTAATGTTCACCCCGTTTGGTAAGAAGCTGTGATGAATCACACCGGCGTTAGACCACCAAACAGTGACCATCACTTTTCTAGGGGTAAGTTTTCGTTTAGGGCATTGTTTAGGTGCTGAACCAGGATCCAACCAACTTGCTGAGCGCTTGCGGTTATCAAACAGAATCCATTTTTCATTGCAGGTAACAATGCGGTTCAAAATTCCTGTATTTGTGTATCTGTTGAGCAGTGCAAGGCACGTCTCGACGCGTACTTCGCGCTGGCGATCATTGAGTTTGTGGGGCACCCATTTGTCGAGCTTTTTTACCTTGCCAATTTGACGCAAATGGACCAATATTGTTTTGACGCTAACGTCGAAAGCTGCTGCTAATTCAGTCGTAGATTGTGTATCATCAGCTTCCACAATCGCCTTTAATTCGTCATTGTCGACCAAAGTCTTCGGACGACCGCGAGGTTAATTTTTCAGGTCGAAATTCTCAGAACGGAAGCGAGCAAACCAATAACAGGTGGTGCGTTGGTTTGTAGTGTTAGCTCCGTAAACGTCGTTGATGTTGCGTGCCGCTTGTGCCACGTTGCTGCCACGACGGTACTCATATTCCATAATTACTCGAATTTTTAACGTATCCATGATGACAAAAAAGATTGAAATGCGATGAAAATGTAACACTAATCAATAAACAAATGACTACTTTTGGAAAAAGAATTCCATGTTTTTAAAATAAAATTAATTTGAAATTAGAATTCTTAGCCAAACAAATATTATTTTCATTTGAAATGGCCAGTACTGCAGAACGGCAATTTCATAGGTAAAGACCTATTATTAATCTGTATATATAACTAAAATTGAAGTATCTATTTTTTCCAGGCTAATCAGCCTGAAATTCAAAGCTGATCTAATTTTGACAAGTTGTTTATAGAAAGATAAAAAAATTCAATGCTCGCCGGTATATAACGTAATTACATAATAACTTTCAGTAAAATAGTTATAGAAGTCATGTAGTTATTATAAAATTGCAATTAGCAATAAATGAAATATCCATATAAAAACCTAGCTTTATGTTTGACTTCCCAAAGGATGTCCAATGGTAAAGATATATGGAATATTGTTCCGAAATGTATCAGTAAGTTTACTATAACTCGTGTCTATTTACTAATTTAATAAAAGTAGAGAAAAACTTCGTTTGTTGAAATAAATAATTTTTCGGACCACCGTTAATATAAAAATATAGGAGTGTAGATTTTTCAACGTTCGAATTCGCTGAAACTTCACGGGCTGATGCGGGGATTCACTGCATTCCCCCGGGAAAGGCCTTTATCCAGTAATACGATTCGATAAATCTCACATAGAGTGTAACTTTGTGTATCTAGATGGTGGAAAACCTTGTGATTAATAATTAATCTGGTGATAAGGCATCTTATAGGGGAATATTTATAAATGCCAAAATTTTCGTTACAATCCTATACTCGTGTGTTTATAAAATACTTTAATCAAAAATACTTTGTTTTATTTAAGCCCTAAGAAGATGCTTATCAAAGTTAAAACTATCACCAGTTCAGAAAACAACCAACTCATCGAGAAGAACCGGCAACAAACTCGACCTGGTTTATCTTTTTAACATATATATATATATATACATATATATTTAAATACACTAAACGTAACAACCGCTTTTAGCAGATGCATAAAGTGAGATGTCGATTCCAGACATCATCGTTCAGATATTGATCCTCTCTATCTCTCTACAGTAGCCTTTTAACACCAAAACTCGCTTGACATGGCGCTTAAACTTACAGTCCGGCAATTCGGTAATATGCTTTGGGACTTTGTTGTAAAACCTAACACTATTACCTAAAAAACTGTTACAGGTTTTACTGAGTCTGAAACATGGGACGACCAGTTTGTCAGTTTCAAGTATTTAGATCATGCCTGTCTTTAACGAAATCCATCTATTCATAATTGTAGTTATGGCCGTTTCGTAATAAACGGTTTATTTATGGCGCAATCAATATTATATACGTAGTTTAATAACGTTTATTAATATAAAAGCTTTTGTTCGCGTCAATGTAGATTTGAAGACGTCACACGTATGGAAATGGAAAGGTACACTATATCAGATTCTGTATCGCAAAACAACGTGTATGCAAAATTGAATGAAAATGGATTTTCGTAGTTAAGGTGTGAATGTGTAACAAACAAACTCATATACACATTTATGATATTTGTTTTATTGATAGATGACAGACGAGTGTTGCATGAACATAACAAGTAACTACTTGTACATGTCATAGAGAGTTCCATAGAGTTACAAATATAGCGATGCGACATGATCAATATATATGTGACATTTTTTCTACTGTTAGGAACAATAGTATTTGTTTGATATGTGTCTGGTTACAGACTTTATACTAATAATTTATATGTAAGCTTGGAATTTAAGTCTAACATGTAATTACAATACAGTAAGCCACATAAGAGTATTGTAAAAATGAAAGCTTTAACAAAATGAGCTAAATCCAATTTTAGCCGTTCCTAATAAATTTTAAAATATGAAGACCATAAAAAAACTACAATACCTTATGGACAGCAAAATTTGAATTTCGTTCTCAGTGTATAGAAAAAAGAAATCATAAACAAATTACACATGTTATATGAAAGATCAAAATTGGATTTAGCTCATTTTTGAATGTAATGACACAATTATCAATTTTTTGAGGATTGGTCCTAGATATATCCTTTAAGATAGTAGACACGTCCCAGCTTATGCCTAAATAATGACAGCGTGAACATACATTACGCTTTAATGTAGAATTATTGTGTGTGCTTGAGTTTGCTTAATGCTAACGCTAACGAATTGTGCGGCGTGATTAATGATTGTGCGAGATTCAATTTGGCCCAAATATTTTGGACAAAAACATTCGAAATTTACACTGCCCTGGGATTTATATTTCTGAGTCTATGACGAGTTTCATTATTCGAAGAAAGAAATTCCATTTGTATATATTTTTCTTTTAAAAAATACAGTATTTATCGAAAAGAAAAATTCTTTTACATTATTCCTTATTTAATAGTATGGGGTTTTGTATATCTAAATATATAAAAATCCACTGTAAAGATGTTTGTCCACGATGAATTCCGAAATTGCTCAACCGATCTTCATAAAAGTTGGCATTTACATATAAATTGGTCCAACTTGAGAATTATTGTCAATGTTCATTATTGTTATTAATTGTAAGTTTCATCAGTCTCGAATAGATGGCGCTTTAAATTAGTTTGTTGGCAGGAAACTGTAGGACCGACTGTTATAGATATCTCATAGATGGCGACACCTTTTAATTTTGAATTTTGTTTTTCTATTCATTCTATTATAGTTCACGTGTTTTATTCCATTAATTATATAATAACTGAGCTACAGCAACGCATCGCTGGGTCAGCTAATCTGTAAATATAAATCGAATTAAAGTGTTTGTACTTTATCTGAACTAATGTCTGAAACGGCTGAAGCGATTTGGTTCTTACTTGTAGATACATGATTTTCAAATGATTATCAAATCTAGATATAATTAAGCAAAGTTAAAATCGTCACAAGTTTTCTAGGGAGTAAGTAACAATGATAAAATAACAATTAAACATTACTTAATTAATTTTGATAACATAGTTTCAAAGATAGTTTAAAAGATATTTAAAATAATGATATCTGCTTGCCTAGATCCCGACACCGAACAAACGTCTACACCATCCTGTTCTATCATTAAAATCTTTTGTCAAACACATCTCGTATATGTATTCTAGCAGCTGCAGTTGAGAGCCTGTAAGTTCCGCCTATAAATTTATCGTATTACCATTTTAGACCCCATCGTTTAAAATAAGCTGAAATTGTGGTCAAACGCTAAAACTTGTACAACAGTGCAAAGTCAGGATTCAAAACTTACCTGATACTTGTATTTGCATTTTGTACAATTTATATAATGTGTTTATAAATTATAGTATATGTGTTATACTACTGTATAAACTATATTACTGTAAAGTTTAATCATAATCGGTTCTGTGGTTATTTACTTCAGAGAGTAACAAAAAATGTATGGTATTATGATAGCACGACGCAAGCGAAACTTTTTTTGGATTGTAGACATATAAGTGAAAATTTTCGAAAAATTATTCGTTTTAGGGTGTTAAAGTTGCGTTTTTTTTATCTTAACTTAATAATTAGAAAATGGGAACGACAATGAGAAATCAATAGCAGACAAAATATCCAACTATACATTTTAACTTCAATCTGCGTGTTAGCGTATGGAATACATAATAAATATAGTTATTCAGATTTATTTCCATAACCGAATCATTTTATATCGAGGCATAGGCGCCACCGTATTAGTGTTGGCTTTTTTTTTTTTTTTTTTTTATTGTAGCTCGGCAAAGTGACTGTACTGTGCCTGATGGTAAGCACAGTACAATCCAAAAACAATGGCGACCGCCGAAAGACATACTATCCATCGCCGGTCGCCGCTGTCATGCCGGCCTGAAAGCGTCCCAGTTAGGGACAGCCCCCCCCCCCGGTTGCTGGATATACACCGGCTGATCCCGAAACGCGACACGCCCAAACGTGCCACTATGGCGGGTGTTCCACCTGGTGTACGGTGGTCGCGATCCAGTCGGGTACAGACACCCTACCACCCCGCAAGCTGTCGAGCGCCTTTCCCTTTACCTCTACTCCTGCTGTAATGCGACATGCGATAAATGGACAAGAAAAATTGAGGCGATGGAAACAAGCGTTTCACTTTAATAACTATCCGCCCTCACAGTCTTGTTTATGATATAGATAGAATAAAAAAATAATAATTTCGACCAAATTGTACATATATTGCGGAATAGATAACCAAATTATAATAAACGTTACATCACAGAGGGCACGACGGTGTCTCTGTAAGCCACAGAAACTTGGGCGTTATAAAACATTGAAAAGGTTCCACAGATACATTATCGCAAATTGGATCGGAGCGACGTCACGCGTTCCGATTGGATTGGTTTTTTATAAGAAGCTCCTTTTTTCCAAAATTCGATCGTTTCTCATTTATATTCAACTTTTCTCGACGAACGGGTCTATGACGTCACATACTACTTTTCACAATCTTCCCCACAGCTTTATTTACGTTTGTATTAACCAGTGTTAGTACTAACATATATAAGATTTTTCAATTGGCATAAGGTGTCTTTAGAAGTTAATGACAACCATGTTAAATTATCTTTTTTTTATATTATACACATAATTTAATAAAAAACAGATGTGAATTCGAATCCTAATTAATATTATAACTGCAAAAGAAATTAGTTTGTCAGGCTTTGCCACCTTAACTAATGAACCGATCATAGTGAAATTTTACATAAACGTTGGCATGTGAACAGAAAAAGATATTTGGTTACCTTTTAGAAAAAAGAAATGATCCGATTTGAACGGCAAAACCAAAATGGCGTAAATAGTGTTACAATATAAAGCTATGAAAAAAAGTTATAATTAAAGCTGATCTGAAATATACAAATTTATTTAAAAAAATCAACTCCTCGTTCCAAACTGGATATGTGATGATAATCCATCACCAAAGACATTAGGCAACCTTAATAATTTAGAGTTATTGAGTCAAAAAAGTCGTAAAACCCGAGTAACTGACCGTGCAGTATTGCGAGAGTAATAAATTTCAGGAGACAATGGGGATTAATTCTGGCCATGGCGACATATGTCGACATATGTCGGTTAAAGCCTTCTATAGTTCGTTGTATTAAGATTTATACAAATTTAAAACAAGCTTTATCTATGTTGCGATAATGAAAATCAACTCGTAGTATACTAAAGTCGTGATCTTAAATGATCTAGATCCTACGTGATATCAATTTCACCTTCTTATTTCTGAATTTCTGCACATTTACTAATTTCAATTCTTTTATTATTTACTGATGGTGTAGGAAAAAAATGTGTTTTAATGTTGTTGTAGTAATAATACCTAGTTAAGTAAGAGCATAAGTGAAAAGGACACTACACGTTTGGCTTACAAGAGGACTGTCTGTAAATTACAAGAATGTAACCATTGGCAAAGGTTTAATTATATCAAATCAAAAATACTTTATTCAATTAGGCTATAAGAAGGCCCTCATGGATGTCAAAGTTACCACTGGTTCGGAATACAACTCAGTTATCGAGAAGAACCGGCAAGAAACTCGATCGGGTTTATCTCATAGATATATTTAAAATACATTACGCGTTATACCACCAACTGATTCTCTACTTACAGGGATATTACAGAAATGAACAGCAGAATATTGAATGTCACATGTAAAACAAATTTTGAACCTTATTAGGAGAATCAGATTTTACTCTACTCAGAAACATTCAGTTTCGTTTTAGATCTTTACTAACGAATGCGTGAGTGTAAAATGACTTTTATCTTATACATATGAATAAAGTTGTAATACCTGTTTTGCTGGACTAATATCCCAAAGAACTGAACCAACTTCAACAATATTTCTATCACTTCGCGGGCACAAACTAATTGCTTAGTACAAAAAAGCAAACGCGATCATTGATGTCGTAAAACGGAATTTATTGGCTCACGGCGCATGACGGGGACATTGTTAAAGCTGGCAACACCAAAGTATTGTAAAACATTGGCCCCAATATCGTTAGGTACTAAGATGAGATTAGCGACTGGTGGGACCAAATGTGAGGTTGTGTGAGACCGCTGGGTCGTGTCCTTAACCTTGTTTGATCTGATTTGAAATAAAAATATGGAATAGCATAAAACCTTCTCCATGAAAAGAATACTCAGGTATGGCAACTTTCAAGGTAATCGGTCGAACGGTTTCGCAGTTTGTGAATCTCAGATATACCAACATCACTTTATATAAGTATATGTAAATACGTAAAATGACACCGTAGAGAGAGAGAGAGTAACCATAATTTCGGGAAACTTCCGTCATGTATTAACTGAGAGTTTCGTAATAATTTTCAATGTATACGCCGCGGGTTTAATGTTGGAAAGCTTAATTGCCTTTCGTATTATGAAAGGAAAACTGTTTATACTTAGTGTAAATACACTTCAAGATCGCTTTGCACTAATTGCTTACATGTTAACGTTGAATATACATTTTGCTCATTACACATACGTTATCAATAAACAGAGCGTGTGTACACATCAAAATAATAAAGATTATAACAAGGTATTTTAATATGAGTAGAACGTCGTTATTATAGTGAAAACTCCTTAGGCGCGTTGAGCGATATTATTTTGGCAGGAGATAAATTTATAATTTTGCGTCATGACATGCTAGCAAGCGTGTCCGACCGTGTTGCGCTTGCGCGGCTTGCGTCATAATAGCGACGCGTAGTATGATATTGATATTTTGTGTTAAGATTGTGCAGCTCTAAAGAAGTATATAATTATTATTCGGAGTGGCAATATATGTGAAAGAGAGACTAATGATAATAATTTAATTTACAAATTATTAAATTTAAATAATACACACTATAATAATTTAAAAATTCAAAAGACCACACAGTTTATATTTCATTGTTTTGCGTTTTCACGTTACGGCGGCAGTCCTTATGACTGTCTTGACTTTTTTTATCAACGTTATGTCGCGGGTGATATTTTTATGCTTATGAACATGTTTTAACAGACCATTGAATGGTCACGATTAACAGTTACTCTGAACCGCGGCAGGACACAACGAGTTTAATAGACTGTAAGTGAAAAAATCCAAAATATATTGGGTTATATTGGGTACGTTGTGTTGGGTTTATAAGCAATAGCTTTAAAAATAGGATTCATTTTTATTAAAGTAAATTCTCACTTCTAGCTAGTGGTACAAATCACTGCGATGTGTGATCTTTGCCGACGCGAAGCTTTGTTATTGAGTGATAGAATTCTGCGAATTATAATTCATATATATAATATTAGCGCAATATTCAACTGGCGCTTCGATAAATGTCACTAATGTGGCACGTCGAGTATTTTAGCACTAATTGTGTAACTATACGTGAAATATTCCTTAACTCTACATTAACTATTTAGAACATATACCAAGCTGCAGATACAAGCGACGACCTGTGACATTATCGTTTGATCACATGCTGGAGAGTAACATGTGACATTTGGACTAAACATAACTTACACAAAAAAATATTATCATTCTGTAGTTTTTTGAAGAATTGTTTAACTGTATACCTTCTTCTTCTTTCTATAACAGAACCACATAATAAAACTCGACAATAGGTTTCTTTGCGGTACAAACGCAAAGTTCTCAATCTCATATCTTTGTCGTACCATGAACCTGATGGCCTCGTCCTTAAGATACCAGGTTCATCGAACAAAAGGATGATAGATTGCTAATCTTGTAGTGGTTGCTATTATTTATAATCATACTGCGCTTACCATTTAAGTATAATGTTGTTATTTTATTTACTTTACTAAATCTCCGATATTTATGTACTGATGAAATCGTATTTTTAGGTTATCGTTATATTAAAAATGAAACTTTATTGTACGTTGCACTCCATTTGCTCATATGTACGGTTGTACGTTGAAACGAGACGGTTTATTGCCACGAAATGGGAACAATAGGAAGATTTTTCCGCCGCCCTTGACTCATGGAAATACATTTCTGTACGTAATTCATCGCTGTACTGCTGTATCGCAATATGGGATAAATTACTGCTGTACTTTATTTAAACTAGAAGCAACTGTAATATAGGATTGACCTTGAATAAGCGAGTTAAAGTTACATGGAAATACTTCTGTGTAAACAAGGCACATACTCCAACTCTCTCATGGTAGTGTTACCTGAGACCAGCGCAAATGACGTATACATTATTATTACATACCTCCATAACGATAGAGCAAGATCACGTCAAGTGGACCACCCTTTCCCCACTTGATGATCGAATTAAAATTAATATATTTCAATATAGTCACTATGCGTGATCCTGAAAATTTTTTTTTTCATAATTTGAGGTATTTGAGGGAACAATACAACAATTTCATTATAATTTTCATTTGTTTATTTAAAAAAATATTAAAAATATGTTAATAAATATATAATTTTTAAATTATCGATTATTTATTAAACTGTAAATATTAAACAACAAATCCTAAAAATTAATTGAAATATTTTTTACGGTTTCTCTTTAATCTATTTTTTAAATAAAAGTGTCCAAAATTTTCATTAAAAAAATTGCTATAAAATGAAAATTTAAAAAAACCGCTTTAGGGTATCATTACTTATAGTGACTACTTTATATTGAAATATATTAATTTTAACTCCATGATCAAGTGGGAAAAGAGCAATTCAAATGTACATTAACTAACTCAACTGTTCTCTTTTATACTTTATAAGTTATAGTTTTGTGTTGTTTGAACACCATCTCATCGGATGTTCAATGTTGATGTGCTAAACCTACATGGAGACCGATTCTCGAGCGCAGCCTATCTCAGAATACACTTACAAGTATTTATTGGCAGACTTTTAACTTGAGGGTAGGAGCCTAACCAGATGAGCCTAGAAAAAGCCCTACCGCCGTGCTATGGTTACATCATGATATTTTCCTTCACTAAAAGCTCCAGCTTATTCAAAAGGCTCGAATATACAGGACTCGCCAAACTTTTTAACCGCTCTGAATATAGTTACGAAGAACCCACATTTAGACAAAATAAGAAAACAATATAATAACAAACATATAATAAATTTAATATGTACAATAAAAGGACTAGCAATAAATAGAAAACACAGTAGCAAACCTTCAAACAGGAATATTTTAATAAGATGAAATAGTGAAACGACACAAATAGAATCAAAACAAAAATATCCCCTTCTCAACTGAAAAAAGACTTAAAAGTAAAATCCAACTGAAGGCTTTCACTACACGCGTTAGAGGTGCAAAGTAAAATGTCCCACCTCGAAGCGTTCACGATTAAAAGAAAAACAGAAATTTAAGTAAAAATAGGTACTATATTATATGTATAACAGAGACATCTTAAGGATACCTAAATACCAATTTTTAGTTTCCTATAAAAATATTTTAACTTTGTTTTATATTAAACTCCTGACTATATTACGCGTAAGCCCGAACTTACAGGCACAGAACGGCCACAAAGGTTGACGGGGAGTGCAAGTCGATCGATTTTGTGTTCTAATATTAGAAACCTAAACTGGAACAAACTATTTAAAATGGAAAAGACCCTATAAATAATAATAACAATGTACATAAAGATTTAACATTCGTATTATTTAGCGAAAACACATAACGTGTTGTGTCAAAAAGGGTTATAGTAATTAATCATATAATAAACTTTTGGTTACCTATAACTTTTCTGTGGCAATAAATGGACTTCGTGAATACATACATTTTTTTTTTGCGAACTCACTACGTTATTTGCCTAGCAAGGCCTTAACAACTTCTCCGGACTACAGTATATTACATAGTTTGATTGCGTTACAACATAACGCTATATGTTTACGTCACGCGGTGCAAATTATCATTGATTTAAATTGGATCTAAATCAATAAAGTCATAAACTCTATATTATTTCTTATAAGTTTATCTCATATTTGGTCTAATTTAGTTATGAGAGAATTACATATTCAGACAATGCGTTCATTGAATTTCGTTTGAAACTTAAACTTATGAAATTTGCTTCATCATCTTTATGTTGCTACATCAAGTATCTGCCAGCGTATTTTGACAGCCGAACTTCATCATTTTACATCATGTGAGATGGCGTTCAAAAAATATTTTGTAAATTTGAAACTTTAAGCACTACAAAAATGTACACAATAATTGAAGATCAAATTTGCGTATATCTGTGCAGTCATTTCACAGCAGAATTGCAGAAAACTCTAATAATGAAATTAAACAGTGTTACAGCGGAAGACAAAAGTGGAGAATATATAATTATGAGACAAAAAACTGTATAAATTCAGAGCATTGTTGAAAGCACAAAGCTTTGATGTCACTCCGAGTAGGGCTGCCACTAAGTTTTCTTATTTTTCAGAGAATCTCAAAAAGTGTATTAAATTATGATATAAAGATTATGAAACAAGAAGCATGAAGGGTTTGGATGGTAGTGAGGTTGTTTCTAAATCCACATGGCTAGCTATCGTCCTCAATTTGATAAATCGATTGCCAAACACCTGTTGGTGTATTCCGGTAGTTGCACTTGAGAGCCATTTTCCTCTCTAAGTTTATAGTGTTTACCACCTTAGGCCACATCGTGATTTAATATCAGATGAGATTGTTGTGAAACGCTTAAATCTATAGAGTACATAAAAAGGCCATAACAGAAAGTCACCTACAGTCACTTAAACTCTACGGTTGATCTTTAAATCACGATAAATGCCTAACTAAATGTATACTTACTAATTTACATTACTTTAGTTTTATTATTACTTTAAGTTATTTACAATTTTATACAAAACTTGGAAAACTAAACAGCATAGGGTTTGAAAACTTATTACATACTATAACAAACACCTGATTACAAATAGAATATAGTTGTTTTCGTTTGCAAATAATAATTGAACACTTCATTGGACTGACAACCCTGCACGCATTGTTGTTTACTCGTCCACAACATTCACGAGACGTTGGAATGTTCTTTATAATTTCAGTTACGTTATTTTCGTTAGGAAATCTCTTGTACACTCTAAAAATAGTCAAAATAAAATGAAAAACATGTGTATTTGCATATTATATTCATCCCATTTTTTCCTAACAAAAGAAACTGATATCCTAAACTCTCAGGACCATTTTCCCCATACTGAGTGCTATCTTTTGTTTACAAAATGAAATTTATTCTCTTTTATAAAATTTCATTAAAATTCAGTTATGCATAAATTACTTTTTATTGATATCTAAAAGTATTATTGATAATTTTTATATACTTTATCAATTGGGAATAAGATATATTTCCTATATTTAACTAATCATAAAATCGTTTTTGGATTAAATTCAGGTGAAAAAAGAGATTGTCTTCTTACGTACGAGTACGTAAGTGAGAAGGAGTACTTGATTAAAAGTTCACACGATCGCTACAAATTATAAAACAAAGTCATTTGCTACGTCTGTCTGTTTGTAATAAACTTAAAAACTGCTGAACGGATTTTCAATTGTTTTCACCAGTAGATAAAGTGATTCATGGGGAAGGTTTAGGTATATAATTTGTCAAGGTGGTTGTTTGTTCTTAAGGCGGGGCAACGTCCGCCTGTACCGCTTTTGCATAATAAAATAAAACTAATTTCGTGGTGTGTTACTTCGACGAACAACTTCTGTTTCAAATGAAAAATTCACTCTCAACGATTTACATGACGCGTCAAAATAATTACAATTAAAAAAAATAAAGCATTAAATTTGAAATTACTTGTATTACAGAATAGCTCTACCAAAATTAGAAAAAAAAGCTTAGATGTACAGACCGAACTATAGATGTATTAATATAGATATACTAAAGATATGATAGAACATGACTGTAAATAAAATTCAAAGAATTAATTATATAGAACAAACTAATAAAACATATTGCGCCACATTAATTTATGATTATTGTGATGATAGCTTAATGGAGTATCTTAGAATATCGCATTACGTACAGGAAAGCATTTTAATAAAACTAGCAACCGCCCTCAAGTTGAAACTCTATTCGCAAGTACCTATAGGTGTGTTCCGGCAGCTCAATTAAGAACTAGTTTTCGTCTAGACTTCGCATTTTCATTTAATATAAGCTGACAATGTGGTCAAACGCTAAATTCTACAAAGTAAATTTTCTAAATGGATTTTTTTTTGTATCTAGACAAATTAAAATATTCCATAACCCCATTTGTTTAGCCATTTTTACAAAGAACTGAATTTTCAAAACATTACAAACTTTTCTAGTAGTGTAATCATTCCCACAGTAAGTAACGTAGCAACAGACAGGAGTAGGTACTACAAATGTTGCAAAATAAACTCGACAGCTAAAACCTTTATGGAAAACCCGAAATGTTGAGCAATTAAAAAGAGACGTGTAATCAGCTTAGGACACGCTCTCACGACACTCGAGGGTTCCGGTGGTCATTTGTTTTTTGCAAGAAAATGTTTGTCAAGACAAACATAACGTACCCACTGGGGAAACGGGCGGCGCCTTTGCAAATATCATTAGCGAAAACGGACTCGCCTCCGAATTAAGGAAAACATTATGTAATGCTAAATGGTGGTCTTTAAGTTCGGCTAAACAATTCTGCGTATGCAAAACACTTGTGACCTAATATACAATTTCGCAATATTAGGGTAAGCTTTTAATTCTTGCAATATGTTTACTGCCGTAGGATTAAAATTAACGAATATTCAGTTAAGCAATGAAACTGTTTTCGTATAACTTTTAAATATTTAGTCTTATTATTAGAAGACTTGAGAAAACTTTTGGAGTTTTTATCGTGATCTGGTTTATAGATATGACTCCATACTCAGTCGCTTAGCAGTACAAAGAGAGGTCTACATCAACAAATTAATCAGCAGCGCTATCCATTGTACAAGTTAAATAAGATCCGTCTTCTTGGCCTGTATGAATGAGAGCGTATTCATTTAACTCATGGTGGAATGTTTGAGCATATTTTGTATTGCAATGAAGAATTGAGTTCAAATGTTATAAAAATCTGTGTTTAGATTTAAATTATAGCAGTGAAATCATTTCATAATATCATTAATATTCTAACTGAATATTTGTCATCAAGTGCATGCAACGGTATTCCCTATATATACGGTATAGCTCTCAGTTAATATCGTGTGTTATTGTGTATAAGTATAATAATTTAAAAAAACTCATTCCAAAGAAGCTTTTGAAATGCGCGTCTCCAATTACAAAAGTAGAGAATATTCATTAAAGAACTATTCATGAAACTATTTCAATGAAGCCGGGGTAACATCACATACACAGAGACATAAAGCGAGCTGGTTCACTATAACTAACATATTTCTTTAGGTATAGAAAAGATAACGAATTGTATTATTTTATAGTACTTGCAAATATATAATGGGAAAAAGGTTAAATATTTATCGGGTACTTAGACACGACTAAGCTGCTAATTTTATTATACTTTGTAGGTTTTATAGTTTGTCTACAATCTCACCTGATGTTAAATGACGATGTGCTCTAGGATGGTTGTTCGTTGCGTGAAGGTACTGGTGCAGGGCGGTTGCGGAAACTATGGAAATGTGGACACACCGGTCTTGATGATGCAGGTTTGAATTGCACTTCACTTGCGGCGTTATTTAAATATTTTGTCAACACTGTATTGGCTTTAGCGTCTATGAGGTATTAACACCAAATTTCACAATATTAATGATCGGTGACTACAATAATTTTTACTTTGAATATGCGAGCTATCGTTTTCCTAGCGATCGCGGTAAGATGGAAGCGTAAGTGATTGGGAGGAAGGAAGGTAGGCGGAAGGGATGCTTGAGCGTTCGGAATCCTAAATATATAATGGTAAACATGCTAAAGTTACGGACTGGCTCTCAAGTGCAGCTGCCGAAATACATCAACAGGTGCTTGGCGACAGATTTTAAACTTAAGGGTGGTAGCTAGTCCGATGGATTTAGAAAAAGCACTACGGCCATGCTGTACTTTCATCACTATGATTTCCTTCACATCTCGTGCACCGGCAGCGTCCGCACCCGCGAATAGGGCGCCCCCCGGCCTCGCACGGGCCCCTCAGGCTCCGTGGGCTCCTAAGCTTGCGCCCCAACCCCGTCCGAGTCCCCAGGTGGCTAAGCCTTCACAGGCTGATCCCGCGCTGTCCTTTTCGATGTCCAGTATTGACTATACAATTACTGATTTTCCACGAGATCTCCGATATCTCGGCATTCGACACAACATCCAAAAATCCTGAATTAGGTGCCATTACAGCTCCCGCTAGGTTTTCCGCCATCGCGGTTACCCTACAACGGCTCGCGCGCGCTACTGTTCAAAAATAAATAATTCACATAAGATAGGGTAAATCCGTGTATATAATAATTTTGTTATTTCTATTTTTGGATTCCGGCGTCAACGCTGATTAATCAACTCTCAACAAAAATCAACTTTTAATTTCGATCTTTTAATATGCGTGTTTGCGCCCACGCACGCGTAACCCTCCCTCGTGCCGCCGCGAAGGAAGGTACCCCTCTCGTCTCTGCACAAATCGGGGCTCTTCAGTAATATTTCGAGCCGAGGTCGTCCCCGAATGAAGCCCCCGAGATGTTACTATCGCGATACAGTGAGTCACCTACATCACTTGTATTTACACATGAGATCACCTCTCACAAACGTGCACATATATACACATGGTGGAAGGGTTTTGTTTTTTTCCCTTATCGAACTGAATCCAATAGTTTAGTTCGTTCCATTTCTGATATACAAGTATGCGTTTGTGAATCATGCAATTTTTATTGTATGATTCACAAACGAATATATATATGAATAGCTTAGAATAGTTTAGCTAGGTCAGTTCGGGTTTCTCAGGTAACAACCTAAGCCGAGGTGTGCCGTGCGCCCTTGGGCGTGTTACCTAAATAAAATCGGCTGAGTGCCTTAAGCGCTCGCCTTAGTAGTCCGGTGAAGCTGTGAAGACCTTGCAAGGTCAATAGCGTAGTCAGCTCGAGAAAAAAATACTCCCGTGACCTCTTCTTCGCCGCATAGCAACACGCACACACCACACCCCGGCAACGACGCGAGCGGCATATTTTGTTTAGATTGACAATTTTAAACTCGTAATATCTTTTGAATGCATTGGCCGATTTTAATAATTCAAAAAGTTATTTACAGGTACTCAAAGTTATAGTGACATAATCACAATAGCTGGACATAGGGTACCGCGAGGTTTTTTATAGATATTAATATGTTGTTTAATATTGTAAAACATATTTTTGTTCTCTCATTCATAGTTTCCGCAGCGCATGCGATGAAAGTCATTTTATGGCAATATTTTTTATACCTTGGAGTACATTATTGAAATTTTAATAGGGATCCCTATTTTTTTGTAGTAAAAAATATAACCTATATTACTCAGGGATAATGTAGCTTTCTAATAATGAACGAATTATCGAAATCCGTCTAGTAGTTTTTGAGTTTATTCATTATAAACATACAAAAATACAACGTGTCCTCTTTATAATATTAGTGTAGATAAATCTGTAGCGAGGCCAAATCTTTACATTAAATATTTTTTTGAAAATTATAATCGGGATAGACTTTGTTATTATCGATATAGAGACCTAAAATAATCCTTTAAAATCTTTGTCTGTCTATCTGTCTCTGTGAACATGTATCACTTTGAAAGTACTGAACCAATTTTGACGAAACTTGACACAGCGCTAACTAATATTACAAGGTTACATCTAGGATACTTTTTACTCCATTAAAACCCAATGGGTTCTCCAGGATAACTGACGAAAGTCAAAAATTTGTAGTTCATGAAATTCTTGGCGGATTTTGGTAAATCTTTGTGCTATATATAGTAGAAGATAGATTAGCTAAAATTTTAAGCTATATTTCTTCTCCCTATGCCATTAAAAAAAAAGCAAATAACAACAAAAAACGTTGGTTCCGAACCAACGCCTTCGTCGGTCCGTATAATGTACAATACGTTATAATTGAGCTACGACTACGTGACGTTTATATGGATAATTATCAACCACATATGAAAAATAGGTGTAAACGAAACTGTCACTTATATATTGTTACATTTATTATATTGTATAAAAAATGTTTGCTAAACTAAGGTGACAAGATTTTTTTCTAAAACACAAACCTAGATAATAGTTACATTGCATTGTAGAAGAGGAATCTCAATTTAAGTTCTGTCAGTACGCGTATTGTTTCGATATTTGATAAAATTAGTTTTCTAAATATTGTTGAGTCTTGAATTGAGTCTTGAGTTCAGGTTTGTCAATATACGATTAAAATAATTAGTTGTGGCGTTTGCAGTAACCATAACATGTTCTATTTATATTAATATTATAATTATAAAGAGAGGTAAAGTTTTGTTTTCGAGGAATCCTTGGTACTACTGATCCGATTTCAAAAATTCTTTCACTGTTAGAAAGGTGTATTATCCCAAGTTCAATATCTTAGTGAAAAAGGTGGTTCATATGTCAAAAGTAAAATAAATTTGACAAAATTAAGTTTGTATGCAGATTTCACGTATACTTTACAGATTCTTATAAAACAAACAACTAAATCAAAATGGAAATTGAATGTAGATAAAGTTTAGTTTCTACAGTATGTTAAGTGATGAAGTTACAAGGGGTACTGGGAAGACATTTATCGGCAATATATATAGGTTAGTTTTTATCTTAATTGAACCCTTTAGGTAATGCTGCGAACGGGTTTTAGGCTTATTTTAAAAGATTTCTCACATACCAACTAGGTATATGTTTGAGTGAGTACCTGGATAATTTGGATTCACAATTGGAAGTGCTAGATGTCGCTGCAATCGGGTTTTAGGTTTTAAAGATATATTAATGAACATTCAATTATAGATAAACAAATGTAAGGCGAATTCTTTAATCATACTCGTATATTCACTCTATTCTAAATTAAACAAATCAATTTATGACACGACTTTATAACCTGCAAGTGACGTAAAGTTGTGAAACTATGTCGTATTTTCGAGTAAAATAATACAAATATACTATCCATTGACTTAACACCTCAAATACAAATGCATCGAAAAATAGAAATATATAATGCGTTGGGTTAACAAGCTTGAACTGAGCTCTGAAAGATAAGCATAGATTTTGCTCTATGATGCTTCTAACAGCTCCCTCATTTGTTATTTAGAAAAATGTAATGCGCGTTAATAATTCAAGTTTGTTTATGTAAAGTATTCCCCACCATTACGTTATATGAAGCAGCTGCATTCTATTATCTGTGTACAAAGCAGCGAGCTCGCCGGTCGACTCGAAAACATGTAATTTTACGGTTCGCAGTGCTCCAGCCACAAATAACTCTCAACAACACTGTTACTGCTTTCTACATATATATCTCTTTTTTCTGGAATTTTCTATTTGCATTGTTTTTATTACAGAGGGCACATTAGTACGGGACGTTCTCATGTTTCTAGTTTTCATGGTTCTATAATTTACTAGGTTTTGCTTGCGGCTTTATTTGCTTTAGTATAGATTTGACCTGTCCCTCGAGAACCGTACTGTTTTACTGGATAATAGTTACCATATGTCTTTTTTTGGACCTCAGACCTGTATGAAAAATTTCATGATGATCGGTTGAATAGTTCAGAAACAAACAAACTGTCTTTCGCATTTATAATTAGTATGGATAACGCCAAATATTGTAGCAACTGAGTCGAAGCATTCGGTGAAGGGACACATTTGAAAATCTCTCTCCAAGCTCCTGTTGGTGTGTTCCGGCAACCGCACTGAGAACCAATTCCCCTCTAGGATTAGAGTGTTTAACCATTCTAGAGCGCGTCCTCATTCAACATCAGATGAGATTGTGGTCCAACACTGAAAGTATAGAGAAAAGTATAATAAGCTATACAAAAATATTTTTTAAACTATAATTAGAATAAAGAATATTACGTAGCGCATTTTGCAAGCGCAATAAGGATGTTAATGTTATGGCACGGAAAGCAAAAGAAAACAAAAGGTTACCTTAATTACAGTTCGTTTATCGCTTACGCATACCACAAGCGGTTCCCTCGGAACCCGCTCGTGGTCAGCACAAATGGTATCCATTAACCGCTACATTCAGCTGATTCCACAAGTAATGTACACCCCAGAACACTAAGCGTTCGCAATTAATTACCACCACAACGGTCAAGGACATTTTATCAAAAATGGGGTTACGGGTACCGTGAATTGTGGTCGCTGCGGTATCACTGCGCGATACCTTCCGTGATCATCAAATATATTAAGTTAAATGTTCGCCATTAACATAAATTACTTAGCAAAGGTAAGAAATCTTTTAGTATGTTAAAAAGAATGTATTTCCTTTTAAATGCCCATATCAGTACTAAATACTCCAAACTAAAAAATATTGATAAGAGATAACATTCTCGACCCATAACTATTAACAAAAAAGCTTACGGCCACATATGTGATCTAACAACGCATTATATATATTTCTACGTAGATCAATTATACAGAGACATCGCGCCAAGTAGCATCCGTTTTATACTACAACTAGCTAATGCCCGCGACTCCGTCCGCGTGGAACCTAATGTAAAAAATAGTAACTAATAAAATCATCTGAATGTATTAAGTCCATTTAGTTATATACTTTTCTCTCGTACTTAAGTCATCGTCATTACAGTTTCAATAACTTTTGATAGAGTGAACCGATTTCAATCAAACCAAGACTAAATGTTACTCGATGTGTGTTGAAACAAACGGACAGACAGACATTTATAAAAAATAATTGAAATGTATTTTATCCGTTACATAAGATATACCTTGAGATCAATACTGAAGTAACCACTTTGTCTATTGATTTCCGTGTGTCTTTTCTGACGATATTTTTGAAGATTCCCTTACTGCCTTTTGTGTCACTCTTCTTTTATATAGATATTTTTGACCCAAATATTTCTTTTCATAATATATTCTTTCCATACTTTTCCATAACATTTTTCAAACATTTTCTTTCGTATAAACCTCGTCCTGACAAATATAAACACGGCAAAAAACAATTAGCCAAATAGAACGGTTGCATGTTACGAAGTGATGCGCCTACATACATTCCAAAAATATTTTTTATTTATATAACACAACTATAAATATATATATATATATATATTATGTCATAGGAGGCTTACGGGCAGGTGGGTCACCTGATGTGAAGTGATCACCACCGTCCATAGACACTTGCAACACCAGGGGCGTCGCAAGTGCGTTGCCAGCCTGTGTTGGGGGGGGAGGGGGGGGGGGGAAGAAGGTGGGCCTCCGCCGCTCTCAGTGACCGAACGAAATGCAACAATGGAAGCAGTTACTTCACGTCGATTTACTATGAGAGGATGGTAGTACCCCGGGCGAGCCGACCCATTCATGCTAAAACCAGTAATAGCTTCAGCGTGGTTCTACCACCTATAAGATATAATATCTAGAACACGAAATATAATAAAGTGATTATTTTTTAAATCTAGGCTTTGAGTAGTTTTTTTGTTATAAAAAGAACAACTTAGGTTGTTCTTATAAAAATACGAATATCTGAATGTAACGTACTCGAAAGGAGATTAATTATCCTTTGATATTCATATATTCTGTTTAATACAAGATCCATTTCATACTTTCAAATCCAATTATACGTCGTCACGTGTAATGGGACAAGCGGCTCGTGTGAGACACAACTTACTGATATATATTCGGAACTAAGTTTTGAACTGTTTTAGTGGTTTTGTAGTTTGGAACTCGGTCTATTATACGAAGGTCTCATATTATGTTACAGTTTCAACTGTAAATGATTTTGAATATAACTATATAATTATAGTTTAATTAACTATAAACAAATGTGTTTTATACTAACTTTGTTTTGTTCTACGACCACCATACACAAAGTAGAACGCATGTCATAGTATTCTGTCAGTTGTGGTTCGGAGATCAACTGATATGATCGCGAAAACCTTGTAATGATGGGGTGATCCTTATCCGGGGTTGTTTTCTAATTCCTTTGGTCCCAGGGACGCAAACGCTTCCGAACTGATTACAAAATCCTTGAAATGTTGAGCTCTAAAAATTATTCTAAGGTAGTCAACATTTTAATCTAAGTTTACCATGGAAATAACATGAGAACAATGTATATAGGGCTTAAATTGAATAAAGTGTTTTTGATTTGATTTGATACATTAGATTACGACTATATATTGATCAAACTTACGTCGCAAATAATTAATTGTTTCATCCGTCATTGGCTCGTTTTTTTAAGAATAGAGTGAATCAAAAATTCTTTTAATTACCAATTTCCAAAATCACGACAATTACATTACAGTCGCGTAAGAAAATTTTAAAAGAAAACACATCTAATTCTAATAGGTTCTATTTTAATACGTCCGGAGTGGACCCGAATGGACTTTTGGTAATTGGCCGGATAAAGCCGGACAGGCTTCAAGTGGGTCGCGCGTTCGGGTGGAAGGGAGGGAGGGTGGTGCTGTTAATGGAACATCGCACTAAGAATAACCCAGTAAACCAGATTATACGTATGAATAGCATTTTAGGGTACAAATGGCAGATTTGTACTAAGGTATGGTATAGAATCTCACTATTGAGCACAATACAAAAACGAGTAATTCGAGGAACTTACAATATCTCGTGAAGCAGTAAAAACAAGATTCAGGAATTCAATATCGTAATTCTGTCGTCCCAATATGTCCATAACAATTTAATATATGTTCGTAGAAATAAGCTGGATATAGTAAAGAACCGATGTAATTTGTTACGGCTAATAAAAACCATGAAAGAGTGAACATTCAAATAAAAATATTTTCATTTTTATATTGTAATTTTCTCATTATTGAAATTATGTATCTTTTACTCACTATAAATAGTCTCTTCTAAATTGTATCTCTATGGTGTAAAACTTATAAAAATACATAATCATACGTAGTCTAAGCAATATTGTGATAAGTTCTCTATTATTAAATTTATTTATTTATTTTATAACTTTTTCTAACGTTTTCTAATAGGATCACGCACTGATATAAAAATGATAATAAATATAATTTGGCTTACTTCCTAAAAACCTGTGCCTCACCAATCTGCACAGATAAAAACGTATGCGCTAGTTATTTCACTTGAACAAAAACAAAGATTGTTTCATTCACAATTGAAATAGAACAAAAGAATTTACAAAAATACGCTTAACATGCGATTTGCGTACTTGAAAATAAAACGTCAGAAGCAAAACAAATCCGGGAAGCGACGTTACTGGATTAAAAGAACGAGTGTCGAATGCAATAGAATCTAACACCATATAATTATCAATCGTATGCTCTTATATTTAAGGAAGAAATTTGAATAATTCTGAATTAGTTTCCCACGATAAAAGCCTTTTAGAGACTTTCAATTTTATCATTTTTCCCTGATGGTGCACTTTAGTCTGGCTAAAATCATTTAGAGATTGGAAAATGGCTACGAGAGAAAACATATTCAATAACGAGGTACATTCCGATTCAGATCTGCATTGAAAAGAATGTCCATAATTTCGGTATGTATTTGCTAATCTATACTAATACTAGCGGACCGGGCGGACGTTGTCCTGCCTTGAAAACAAAAAAATCCTAAAAGTCGACCGCAGCGCCACCTACCGGGTCCAATTGTGAATCTAAACCATTCTCGGATCCACTCGAACACGCACACAAAATTTCATCAAAATCGGTCCAGTCGTTTAGGAGGAGTTCAGTCACATACACACGCACACAAGAAATATATATATTAAGATATAAAGCTAAAGTGCTTGTTTGTTTGGTTGAACGCGCTAATCTCAGGAACTACTGGTTCCTTTCAATAAATCTTTCGGTTTTAGATAGCTCATTTATCGAGGAAGGCTTTAGGCTATATATCATCATGCTAAGACCAATAGGAGTGGAGCGTCAATGAAGAATATTTCAAAATCATTTTTTTCGTTTTGATTGCTTTCGCTGCGTGTTAGCGTTAGTATTATATACGTTACTATGGCAACGTGGTAAGTTTCTATTGCAAACATTTTCAAAGATTATTTTGTGTTCCTATTCAAAAACTTTATTCTACGTTAGTTTTGTTTCCAATTTTTTATTTGCAATCTATTACGTATTATAAAAATAAAATGAGTGTATGTAAAAATAAATAATAACTTTTTGGGGCATGGATATAGCTACAAATAACAAAAAAAATGTTTTTATATTCGGTCGATATTTATATATTATTATATTTTGTCTGTTTGTTTGTTTGTTTCGGGTAATCTCCAAAACGGCTGCACCTATTTTAATGGGAATTTTACTAGCAGATAGCCGAAATTATAACGGTTGACATATTCTATTTTATTTGTCCGCGGCTTCGTCCGCATTGCTATTTCCAAAATGGTTGTACCGATTTTCACGGGATATTCACTGGTAGAGAGCAGACCTCATAAAAAGTAATTTAGGTTTTTTATTCGCCTTAAGCCGCAGTGGCATATCCGAAATGCTTGAACTGATTTTCACGAGACTTTCACTGGCAGCTAACTAACTAATGAGCTATTTTATTTTAAGCTAGCGGGCTCGGCAGACGTTGTCCCACCCTGGTAATATAAAAAAACCTTGACAAATTATACCTAAACCTTCCCCATGAACCGTTCTGCCTACTGGTGAAAACGGCTTGAAAATCCGTTCTGTAGTTTTTGATTTTATCGCGAACAGATAAACAGACAGGACAGGACTTTGTTTTACACTATGTAGTGATGGACTGTTACCTGTGCATTCGTTCCTGTGAAATTGATCAAAAATAATTTGTTTACTGTAAACAAGCGCGTGAGACATGTGCTGTACTGGACTCCAAGAATAAATGTATGTAATTTGAATTATATTATCATTTTGGTCAATTTGGTGGCCATTTTGTTTTATTTACCGCGTTTGTATCTATTATATTTTTTATTATTAAGGCAGGACAACGGCCACCAGTTCATTATAAGTTTTAAATCAATTTTGGATTTTAAACATGTCTTTCATGTTTTACATATAACTTACTTCGATAATTCTACTTCATCGTCCCTGCGATTTTCTATTACTAATGTAGCCAATGTCAAAACGATGTATGCACGTAGTCAACAAGTGAGAAAATCATTCTCTTATGTGTAATTGAAATTCGGGCCTTAATCACCTCACATCTAACGCCGATTGTTTTTAATTTTCTTCAATCTGTATGTAGGTGTGAGGAGCAAGTCCTTACCTTACATATGTTCTTGCGGTCTCCGTTTGTGGTAATAAAGTTGGTTGTTAAGTCACGATTTTTTTATTTATCCTGTAACAGTGGCGTTGTTGTGCAACCTAATTGAATGCTTGAATGTGATAGATTATTAAAAAAAATAAGTAATAAAAACAATAATAATTACTAATAAATATGTCTAAGGCCATGTTTTGGTTAAACTGGAAATCTTTCTGTTAAGATATAGTGGCTTTTTAATCGAACAATTATACTGTATTTAATATGGTAAATAACGAATAATATATAAAAACTGTTTTGTAGAAATGATCAGTAAGGCTTTTAACAAACGTATTTGCAAAATCTATATCCAAAAAGCATTACTTTTCAATGTACCCGAGTGACGTCAGTTGCACTGTCTTTAAAATGTCTAATAACGAATAATATGTATAATCTGGCTTGTAGAAATGATCAGTAAGGGTTTAAACAAACGTATTTGCTAAACTTATATTCAAAAAGCATTACTTTTCAATGTACCCAAGTGACGGTCTTAAAAATGGCATTTAACTTGGTAAATAAGGATTAACATGTATAAATTGTTTTGTGAAAATGATCACTAAGGTTTTCAACACATATATTAGCAAAACCGCTATTCAAAGACCATTAGTTTTCATTTTACACAAAAAAACATGACGACTGACGTCACTTACTCGCCGCTATAAAAACGCTGCCGCTCGGGTAGCTGTGGTCGATAGTCCGGTGAAGCTGTTAAGACCTTGCTAGGTCAATAGCGTAGTCAGTTCGAGAAAAAAAAAAGAAAAAGTAGCTGTGGTTCTGTTTGTCTTAAACTATCGATCAGAGAGGAGCTCTGGCGTAAGGGAAGAAATAACAAAAATAAAATAAATATTATAATTTAATTTGTTTGTCGTGGTTAATATGTATTTTCCATGATATTGTTTACTTGTGATGTTTATTATTTTATGTATGTCTTGTAGAAACATATGTCACGATAAGATAAACCAGATCGAGTTTCTTGCTGGTTCTTCTCGATGACTGGGTTTTCCGAACCGGTGGTAGCTTTGACTAATTTGAATAAAGTATATTTTAATTTGATTTTTATTTTTATTTTCAAAGTTAATATAAAAGTAATCTGAAAGTTAGTAAAGTAATTGATTATTATCTATTTGTCTATATACATTTTCGTTATAAAATATTTGATCAATAATCCCATGGATTTAAAATTAAATTTGATCCTATTTATTTATTTATTTTAAAAACTTTCTAACAAACGCGACTAACAATTCAAATATTTAATAAACATAATTTTAATTCAACTGTGCTGATGCGCACATAATAAGTAGGGTGACATGCAATGTACGTAACTATACAGAATACACCGTATTTTACTTGAACTCTCCACGAGGGATGTTTAACTATTAATTTCTTTTATTACGAAGGTTCTTTTTCCCACATTTTCACACGAAACCTTATAAATTACGCAACAAGTAAATAATAGTGTAATTACTCTTGCAAGTGATAAAGAATATATAACATAAATATTCTAGCAGATAAATAATAATAATTTAATATTAATTTTCAATTGGCGTGCAAAGTTTTATAGTTCAGACATCCTCGGACTAAAATTCTGTTATACAACGCTCTTATTAGATCAGCTGGCTTACTCTTGACGCTTTCGAGTTCTAAATCGAATCGAGTATCAGTCGATTTCATGCTATTTCGTACTCTTGAAATCAACACTAGCGCATAATCGTATTGTGGCTCAAATAGGAATTAACTTGGATCGACTTCGTCGTTAGGATCGAAAAATCGGTACTCTCCACACAATCTGACAGCTGTGGATCGAGTCGTTCAATCGAATATAGATGTCAAAATAGACGATTGAGAAAAAGGTACTTTGTTAGGATCGAGTGAGATTATTTTAGTGTTTTATTGTGATATTTATTTAAAAATCTACATTATTATCGTTCCATTTGCAATACCAAACCAAATAAACACACATGCGTGAAGATATTTGCTAAAAATATGAGTCGATATAACAACTAGATTATTAAAATTGAAATGCTCAAAGATTTCGAAGAAATTATCAAAGAACCTCTTAAGTGTTCATAAATGTATTATACCCTACATGGATAAATCTACAACATGATGATATTTCTATTAATAACAAGGTAAGTTGTAACATTTAAGTTTTCACATAAGATGTAGGTATATTTGTTTGCATATCTCCATTTCTAAGCCAATAAGCTGTATCTAAATCTGTCAGTGGTACTACAAAGGCGTAAAAGGCCGGCCACAAATGCCACAAATTTGAGTATACGTGTGTATGTAATTTGCTAAAAAATATATGAGGAATAGGATTGTAATTTTCTGATTTTGGTTGCATCATTATTCTATGCAACTATGATATAGAATGATAAAACATCATGGCCATTTTATAACTCAAAATAATGTTTAGAAACCATAATTTTAACCATAATATATTTATAAAGTTACCTTTATCTCATGAATCAAGATTTATACATAAAAAGTAATATAGGTCATATGGGTATAGGTTAAGTGGTGGAGATAATTAACAATGGTTTTATATTAATCTTATGTTGAGTTGTTGTGAGCTCTCATTTGTTTGATTAGCAAGTTTAGTTTTGTCTTCATGTGGCTAATATCTATATGTGTACCATAATATAACCATAATGTATGCCAAATTTAAATTTATTTTATAAAAAATAAATGTTTTATGTGTAACATGAATAGTTTTCTAATATAAGTTAGGTATGTGTCACCCTGGTTATTTAATGGTTAACAAGGCATTCAATAAAGGATTATTAAATACAATTGATAAGTAGAAAAGTGAACTATTGTTAATTCAAGATTATGGAAACAATCTAATATCATACAGATCAATAACAGTACATTGTTTTTTTAGGTGATCCGGGTAACATCCTAAGAAGAATAAAAAAATACACTTATAGTAAATACACAGGTTGGATCCAAGATGTCTTGAAAAGGGCAAAATCTTGTAAAGGATTATAACCAAATTGTTCTATGAGACACTGTGGTACAAGTAAAATTCTTGAAGGTTATTTATCTCTGTATACTGTAATATTCTTAATCAAGTAAGCTAAACTTAACATGAAATATACTAAGGTCACTAAAGTTTTTATTATAAAATTAGTTATGATTGATATCACTGTGATATTGTATTTTAAGACACACCAATTGGCTGGCAAACTTATATTTAGACATCTAAATAGGTATATGTTAATAAAAGTAGAATATGACTTCATAACAATTCTCTCTTTAGCATATTTTAAATCTTTCCTTGATATATGACATAAATCTATATAAACTTTATATAATAGTAGTAGTTTATATAACTGTGTTTCTAACTCCTAATGTTAAAAGAATATTACAAAAGATATATTATATTTGTAAAAGATATCGGCGCACATATTAAAACCCATTATTTATAGTTCATATTAATTATGATAATTATTCATATTAAATATTAATTAATGATGTTAAAGCTACTCTACTAACAGAAAATATTGCATTAGTTTATGTCTATAATAGTAAATGGATTTAGTTATTGAGTTTTAAGTATATCTTTTCATACTCTATTAGTACAATAGTCATCACATTCGATAATGTATGTTGTGTATGATATGCTTAATCCAAGAAAATACACTTAACCTAAGAAACATCACAGTTGCTATGATTTTTATTACAATATCGGATGTGAAAACTTAATACTTATTACACCATTTAACTTTTAAAAAGAGTTGGAAAATTTGCAATATACCTAATTAAAGAATGTAATATGTGTTTATAGGTATCTCTAAATGTACGTTCATAAGAGATGAAGTTTTATAATAATAACTACATCCCAAAATTTCGTATAACATTCCAATGTTTTGATATTTAATCTGACAGTCCGAAGCACAGATTATGGCAGACTATTCTGTGACACAGACTACAACACATGTTCTCAATATTTAAATCAATTATTTACGGATAATCTTAATAGATGTGGCATATTTTATAATATTTAATCTTATATAAATCATTATTCTAACGTTATAAAGGTAAATAACACTACAGAATCTATGAATCAAGCTTAGAAAAATACACTTTACTGTGACGTGTTGTGTGTATACTATGACCGGATACACTTAACGACGTCGTTATGAATCGATCGTAACTCGTTCTTGATCCTCGATTCGATTTGGTTCAAGAGTACCCTTTTAGATCGAGTTCGGATCAACACCAAGTTCGAATCAGAAACAAAACCAAACTGAAATCAATTTCAAGAGTTAGACCCCTGGACTGGAATACTGTAGTACGGTTTGGAATCCGCATTATGACGTCTTTAATCGTCGTTTAGAACGCGTGCAGAAAAGATTCCTATTGCACTTAGCATACAGTTGTAATCTAACTAATAAACTTAAAAGCTACTTCGACCGATTATAATATTTTAAAATGTTAACACTTAAGGATCGAAGAGAACTTTTGGACAAGATATTTTTATTTAAAGTAGTAAATGGCATCTTGGATGTGCCACTACTTTTATCGCAAGTTAGTATCACGTTACCTTCTCGGATACCGCGATCAAAGAAATAGAAACTATTTTGTGAAAAAGGATGTCGCACGAATCTGGGTCATTTCTCCCCATTAAATAGATTAATGAGACTTTATAATCTTGCATCTAAGAATACTACAAGTAAAGCTGATATTTTCTTCGAAACCATTACCACTATCAAGAAATCACATGCTCTTAGTGATTAAAAAGTGAAAGTGTTTACGATTTTCAATGTACACTTTTTCACTTTCTTTTCATTTTAATATTTTTTTACAATTTAATATTATTTAATTTCTCAATGTTTTATGGCTTCATTTATAATTATTTTACTTCATGCTTTTATTGTTAACTTCTTAATTATTTAAATTACATTATACACTAATAATATTTGATATGCATGCCGTTATAGCTTGTAAGTAGGGTCATATCTAGCTATAACGTTGATCTGTACACTCTATTTTAATAACAATGTATTGATATTGACTCTGTTGGTAACCTAATTAAATAAATTATTGGATAACTCTTTATATGGTTTTTTTTTATACCAGTAGTGGTAAACGAACATGCGGGTCACCTGATGGTAAATGATCACCGCCGCCCATGGACACTTACGACACGAGGAGAGTCACAAATGCGTTGCCGGCCTTTGAGAAAGAAGTAGGCCCGTTTCTTGAATGATGGAAAATTGTAATGGTTCGGATACGCTGCTACTGGGAGTTCATTCCAGAGGATTGACGTACGCGGAAGAAACGAACGTGAAAATCGCTTAGTGGACGACTTCTAACCATCAAGGTGACACTGATGGTGTTTCAGTCTGTGACGAGTTGTTCTGTAACGGAACTCAGTAGCAGGTATCAGTCCGAACAGCTCTTCAGAGCACTCTCTGTGGTAGATCTTGTACAAGACGCAAAGCGACGCAACATCCCTACGAAGCGCCAAAGTGTCGAGCCTTATGGAGAGCACCTAGTCGCCGATGATTCGAGCCGCTTTCGACGTTGGATGCGGTCAAGAGGAAGTAGATGATATTGAGATGCTCCGGTCAAGAGGAAGTAGATGACAGAGGTGAGAACAGTATTCCATGTGTGGACGAACTTGCGCCTTATAGAGCTGAAGGCGGTGATCCGGTGTGAAATACCGTCCTGCTCTGTTAAGAACACTTAATTTTTTTGAGGCTAGTTTTGGTCTGGCTTCCAGATGACCACCAAGCTGAACGTCGCTTGATATATCGATACCCAGGAAACTGATAGTAGGCTTGGCAACTAAGGGGACTCCCTGAAAGAAGAGAACTGCGTCAAAGAGGGCCTTTTTAGCGGTATAAGAAGAATCCACAGTACTATCATCTGCATAGCAATGAATGTTACTGATTTGTAACATATCATTGATATGCAGAAGAAATAAGACGGGGGACAATTCACAGCCTTGCGGAACACCAGCACTCACAGCCCTGAGATCCGAGCATGCTCCGTCGACGACGAGTTTTAAGCTCCGATTCGTGAGAAAACTGGACACCCAATTGAGTAATTTCCCGGGGAGTCCATACGAAGCCAGCTTTGACAATATCCAAACTAATGGCCAGGGCTTCCCCCTTATGTTCGACTGATATTTTCCCTTTACAATCGAGGGTCGAGTTGGATGCAAAAAGGCGACTAAGGAGATCGGCCTTGTCTTTAGCGTCATGGGCCAACGACTCGTCTTCCCTCCACAATGATGGAAAGGATGGTCGGCAGAAATTCCCAAGGACTGCTTTGGCAAGAGACCAAAGACTCGAGTTGCCGATGGGAAACTAATCAATTTCTCACCAATTCTGTCAACAAAGGTGAACTTAGCCAAGGCAATTGCTTTTTTGTAAGACCTGGAGGCAGAGTTGTACTCCTTATTTAATGCGCTGGTGTTTACATCCTGTGATGCCACTGCTTCAACCCAGGCCCGGTAGCATTTTTGCTTTCGACGGCAGGCTATTCTACACGTGCGACCGAACCAAGGTTGAGACTTAACTCCGATGGGTATCATGGAGCTCGGGATAAATAGACCCATCCCTTGGAGTATGACGTTGGTTATACTTTTTGCGACGGCATCTGGATCATCCAGCGAGAAGCAAACCTGCCTCCATGGGTAAGAAGTGAAGAAAGTACGCAACCCATCCCAGTCTGGTGATCTGTAGTGCCAGACTTGGCGTCTGTTCATAACTCGTGGACGAAAAGGATACGTCACATAGGGATACAGGTAGTCTCTACCACCTACAGACTTAAATGTTGACCAACACCCAGGTATGCAATACGAAACAATTAAACGAATTAGTGAAATTGAAACGTGGATTGTATGACGAGATGCTACTAACGCTCACAAAATCTATATATTTAAGATTTTATAAGTTAAGTAATAATGATTTTGCAAGTTACTTGATTCTCGAATACCACCTTTTTAATTTATTCTACTGTCAATTCTGATTCTGAGGATGCTCCTAACTCTTATATATAAATAAAGCTTCAAAGTTTAAGCTAAGTACTAAGTTTAAGTTTAAGGTATGTACATCATTATGTGTATATAATATATTGACAGAGAAGCCGGCGTAAAGCCCGGTTGATGCGACGAGCCCGCGGATTACATCCTCCACCTAAATCAAAATCCACTCATAATTTACGTATAAAATATGAGGGTAATATTCATGCGTCGAAAGCCGAGCATCATCATAACATACTTCTCTTGCTTTATTACGCAATAATGGTACATCCTCGCATTATTCAAGGTGTAAGCCGAGCTATATCAATGACAAAAATCTGCTGTTTGCAATAAAGTTACGTTTGACATATTTAGACACTAATTTTTCATTTTTTCATGTATGATAAAAACATCTTTAGCGTAATAAAGATTTATGCGTATAAATTATTAAAGTAAAACGCATTTTTCCATCGCCTCAAATTTTTTCGTCCATCTATCGCATGTCGCATTACAGCCGGCGCGCGGCCGCGGAGTAGCGGTAAAGCGAAAGGCCAATATGTTTATCATCTGAGTCATTGGATTTATTATGTATTCCCTACTCTAATACGCAGATTCAGATTATAATTTATAATTGGTTATCTTGTCTATTATTGATTTCACATTATCATTCCCATTTTCCAATTATTGAGATTAAATGCCTATGATTCGAAAAATAGTTTCACTTGCATCATGGTTTCATAAAACTACAATTTTTTTATCTGTTAATGTTATGTTTACAAATTGTTTATGACGTACAACTAATATAACGTATAATTAATAATACTTTAGCCGATTTTCTCCACAATAAATTCTATAAGGATATAGGGACTAAAATACGCTCTTCAACGTCGACTATATAACAGTAATACTACCTTATTTGTTGCAGTCATGCAAGGGAAATTGTAACCACTGATTAGTGATGATTATCACGTGGTCCCTAAGCTAGTATGCTATTTTTTGGTGTAAAAAATAATGTTAACATTTTTTTACCTGATATAATTAATTGATTTTGTTAGCAAAATCATTATCCTTCGTTATAGATACACTTTAAACGTACTTTAGAAGTAGACTATCCAAAAGCCAAATACATTTTAATACAAAATTGAATCATAAACAATATTGATAAACTACATGTGATCGTATCACGCCTCCACCTGTACTGAAACCCCGAATATGATTTATTCCCCTATAAGACTTGGAGATTGTAAAAGGTTTTGGTGAAACGAGAAATTTGATGGAATGTTTTTCCCAACTGGTGATATTTTTATTTCACGTTTCATATCGGAGTTTTATATTCGAAGGCTTTTCTACTGCTATTTACAAAGCTCGCAATACGTGAGGTTTTTCCTTCATAAATTTAAAGATCATTCTGTAAACATCTTTAAATAACTTTTGACCACAATCTAACCTGATATTAAATAACTACACGGCTTAAGATGGTAAATAAGTTAAACCTAGATGAGAACTGGCTCTCAAGCAGCCGGGTATGTATTAAAAAATGCGCTATTATCATGTACTATCATAAAATTTTCCTTCATCGAAACCTAGCAGGGCTCAAACCTGTGTCTAATTCTGTTGTGTTCGATACGTCTATTATTGAACCATAATTACCATTAAAGTACAATTTATAATAAAATAAATAATATAAGATTAGTTTGGTAATACTCCATAGAACAAATGATGAACTAATACTATGTCGTTCCAAACTGAAATAACTTATATTAATCAACAGAAACTACAAATTCATATTTTATTTAGGATAATTTAGCAGCATGTTATTCTAAACTTATCCGTCACTAAAAGGATATAAATATGAAGTCACTCACCTAGTGTTGTAGAATATTCATAGCAATAATTATTCCGTTAACTTTCGTAAAATTTCCTCAAACAAAAACTTAAACAAACAAGTTATTCCAAGCGCAGACAATGTAAATAAAACTGCGAACAACAGCTACTGTATGAATTCCATTTCCTTAACATCACTCTCTTGGTAATTTAAAGAATTCCTTCTCATGGAGGTTGTTTGTGAAATGAACTTTTTTTTCGTCTGTGGGAGACATTTAAAATGTCACCGCAATTGGATCTTCCAGAGATACAAGCCACCATGGTAAATAGGCATATTATGTTGTAAGGTAGAATAGACAAACTGAAACATAGTAAATTTCATTTTATTTCGTTGATATTTTGTTAGCCATATTCACAGGGCTAACTGAAATGACATAATATTAACATAATATTTCTTGATATTGATATAGGATATATATCCGATTTTTTAAGAACCTAATCAGTTTTCGACAAAACAACGCAAAATAATCATTATAAAAGCTTTTTTATCGTTTTCATATTTCTATGAAAAATATATTTTATGAAAAAAATGTCTATAATCAGATTATACACGTATTTGGTTTAATTTATCTGACTGTACTTATAATTCTCGGAATGATAGTACATCATAAATAATAAGTATAAATAATAAGTTTGTTGAAAACTAATACCATAAATAGTGTAGCTTATCTATAAAAAAATAATATAAAGGCCTATTATTTTGCGCGCAACACACAAATCCTATGGATTACGACCATTTTTTTTTGTCTTGCATTTATTCCTAGAATTAATAATTAGTCTTTGTATAAAATAAAATTGCGGTATCTCGATTTAATATAAAGTCATTAAGGTGTTACGAAAACATAATTTTATAAGCGCTTCATGTCCAGTTGTCTTTTTCTTGCTGTGGATAACTGGAGCATGCGGTTTATTGCGCATGCACACCGGAGGGAAGGAAACGAATACCACTGTTTATAAAGAAATCTTGTAAGCGACTTACGTTTTTGCTTTCAATTTTTAAGGTTTTTTTGCTCTATACATAAATATATATTGTTAAAATAATAAACAACGCAGATGAAGCCACGTATATTAGCTAATTTTAAATATTTTTTTCAGACTAAATACATTCGAAGTTTTGAGTCTACATTATATGGAAACAACGGCAGTCAATATTGATGAAATTACCGCAGTAATAACCTCAGAAGTATATACAACTAAGCGGATATTATATTATCCCCGGGCAAAATTGAAGCCAGATTTATCCGATATTATTTATGTACGAAAATTGATGGGTAATAGAACTAATCCTATTGACATAATAACTAATCAGTAAATCTTATTATGAACGTACCGTCCCTAATTCATAAATTTAAATTTATAACAAAGCAAAAACAATAGATAGGACTTAAGGCCCAAAAGCAGCGGTCAGACTTGTATACAATACACAATAATGGTCACACCTAACAATATAAAGCTGCTAAATTAAATAACACCATTTCTCGAACAAAGTGAAACCCCTACAAAACTGTTTACGACTCGCATCTCTTTAAGAAATTTTCACACAAAAGCCTCCACTCTTTATCTGAAACTTTCACTTTACTGTTCGAAAAGTAAACCATTTTATTTGGGAAAAGAATAAAAGAAATTGTTCACATTCCATCACCCCCGTTCCCTTAGACTTGAAGATAATTGAAAAACAAATCTTTTTGTATTGGAAATACTTTGAACTTTTGTAAAACAAATTATTAAAATTCATAATAGGGCCTATTGTAAATATATATTCAATAAAGATATTTTACAATTGCCTTGAGAGCAACAAATTCCTAGTTTATTTGAAATACTCCTTCTTAAAGTTATTAAAAACTTTAAAAATATATAATTGTTTGAATCATGTTGAGCATATTTTTATTTGTAACTAACTGATACTGGGACTTCGTTCCATTGACTATGGTTTTGCTCATACGTGAGAACTAATTATGAGAACAATAATGTGTTTGTGTGTGGTAGCTTTAACGTCCGAAAGCGCCTTCTCAAGGCCGAAATAAAATAAAGTATATTTGGATTTGATTTGAATTTGATTTTTATTTAATTTTAGATTTTGCTTTCATTTTGTTTTATGCTTTAAAAAAGTCATTTTAAAATTGGTTTCACTTAATCATGTGTTTTTATATTAAAAACAAAAAATACAATATACTTGTTTGTAATCTTTATTTCTTTGTTATTATGTCGTCATGTTAATATTGTTATATTATATTTAGTAAGCCTATTATGATTTGGGCTGAAACTTCTAAATAGATACTCTTCAAATGAAGATAAATGTTTTATGGAAACAATTTTAAATAATTCATAAAGCAAAGTTAAATAATAATAATTATCCAGGATTTCGAACAGCTCGGAGTAGCCGTATCGCAGAGTATAGCTGACAAAAGACAAAAGTTAGAAGCTTAACAACAAGTAAACTAGAACACAGTTTGTTTTATCGAGACGATTGAATACGGACTTCGATTCAATTCCTGCTGTCAACTCATCACTGAATAGATAGCACGATAGCAGAGCGCTATATCTAGACTATAGTATAGTTTTCTCAAATGGTGCAAAGTAACATTTATTAGACGTGTATAAGTTGTTAGGTTAGTATTGTCGTCGAAAGCGGTAACTTTCCAAATAAGCGTAGTTATATACTAAATAAGCGTTAGTTCTTGTTGTTTCTAGTTACTACAGAATACCATTTAATTAAATTAATCTAGTCTATCTATAAAGTTCAAACTTATTACCGAGAAGCGGTATTTATTCGTTTAGATTATTAATAGTATATATGTAAATGAATATATATGTGGTACATAAATATTTTAAAAACTAGTGCTTCAGAATACATTACAGATAAAATATATTTTTGACTTTACATTCGCTTTCATTGCTTTGAACAAATACGTGCCATTTTAATACGAACACATTTGTTCGTATGTCAGAAATGAATATCATCATATACGTAAATAAATTCAATCTTTATGATTGATTAATGTTATAGAAATTAAGGATAATTGAAAGGGCGGTGATGATCTAAACAATTACGTACTTCAATTATATAGAAGGACCGAATGTAATTTACACAAATGCGACTAGTATAATATAATCCGAGGCACGTTTTGTCCGTGTTATGTAAATTTTTTGGGATCGTTCTGTTTATTTAATTAGACGATCTGTAATTAGTGATCGTTATGTTATGTCTAGAGGGAAAAGGAAAATACATCGGTATCCCCCTTAATGTTACGTTAGTGTGTATTGTTCAACCTACTGAAAAACAAAACAAACCTACAAGTTTATTAAAGATATCTTTGCTTGCTATAATGATTCAAGTACCGTAAAAACTTACAAGAAATTTCCACAGTTCTTTGTTAAAACACCTGCTGTTTACAAGTCTTGGTAAGTTTGAGTTAATAGTGAGCAACCCTCTTAACAAATACGATGTGCTTTCATGTTACGGAAAAATTAAAGTGGTAGTTAAATCTTAGACTAGAATCTCCTAAACTTATAAACTATACACAAATAGTAATATAAATCAGGCATACGTAATACATTATGGTCCATACTTTTATTATTATAGGGGAAGAGTTATGAGCATAAACAAAGTGCAATAAATTCTGATGGAAACTATATTTTTATGAGTTTATATAAATCTCTATACGTTTGTTGTCACGTAGAGAAAAATATATACTGAGGTAGAACGTGACCGAAGAGAATTAAGTGTAAGGACATAGAATGAAAAATATTACAAGCAACATACTGGCTAAATATTCATGTAAGTCGTAGAATTTCATTAGACCTTTACAGTGCGAACTGGCGGGGAACGCTGACGCTGTAAATTCATGTTGTTTTGTAAATTTTAGTTAATAAGTTTAAGGACGGGAGAGTGTATCACTTGTTTCTAAAGTCTATTAAATATATCAACTATATGTTTTGTTTCTGAATTACCCTTAAAACAATATAAACAATGTTTGTATATATAATATGTGTATTAAAATTTGAAGTTGAATTTTCACTGTTTCACCAAAACCTAAACTATTTTTTCAAACTTTATAGGATCCAGCGTTTGGCTTCAATCTATCTGATCTTAAATGAAGATGTGCTCTAAGATAGTATACACGCTAAACCTAGTGGACTGCCTCTCAAGTGTGTGTGCCGAAACACACCAACAGGTGCTTAGCGATAGATTTTCAACTTGAAGGTGGACTTAGAAAAAATCCCGTCACCGCGCGCTCCGACTCAGTTGCAAGGATTCGAACCTACGTCCATCGACGGTGTGTTCGAACATGCTATCAACTGAGCCATCATCGCATCGGATTACGTTGTCTTCTATATGTATCATATGTCTGACCATTTTATCTTTCTAACGTCCATAGAAAAGCGTACTTTTTAAATACAAAGTTTTAATAAGAGTAAATAGTTTAGAACAAGGACGATCGAAATATAAAGTAAAAATTGGAATTATACATAGACCAGAAACAATAACTTTTAAAGGAAAAATTTAATATAGCAGACGCACATTAGCATATATCAGGCTGGCTAGTTGGTAATAAGCAATGAAACTATCTGTTAACACGTTCCGAGCCACGTGTACCACGGGTGGTACATGATATGGTAACTATAGAAAACTAAAGAATTGCTTACGTCATTTTATGTATGATGTTGTAATGTAATATTGTATGAGAATACATTTAGTTTTTGTCAAAATATCAAATGGCCTGAAGGACATTTTAGGTAAAAATGGCCTGGCACGAAACATGCTCATGTATGTACACAAGAGATAAATGTGTACTTAATGATAAATTGATGCACATATAACAAATTCTATCACAATAAGCACATTCTGGTTTAGTTAATTGAAGTATACATATTTGGTACATATCGAACGAGAATGATATTCCGTGAAAACCAGTGCACTATACCTAAAACAATAGCTCAAGAGACATGTTAATCGATTTGGAATGTGTCGTTTAAGCAATTATTGTTGCACCCATTGAAGCGTTCAGTAACATTAGTTAGCCACTCTAGATTCGAACCGCCATTAACAGATGTCGGGTGACATCCATTTATCGTGTCACTGCGCGGTTAAACTGGTGGAATGGTCGGTTGACGTCGCAAGTTATGAAGGTCTTTATTGTCAACTATTGTGGATATCTTTCAAAAACAAATATTGAATTAATTACATTGTATTCATATTCTCATAGAATTCTCAACCCTGAAAAATCAATACATAAAATATATTCGTTGAGAGTTTTTGGTGTATGTATAGTAGTCGTATTTGATTTAAATAGAAGTTTAAACAATTGGTGTAGAAAAACTGAATCGAAACCGTCACGAATGAATCTTTTTGAGCAAAAGAACGGTTTATTCAATACATATGCCTTCAGTTTTACGAAAACTATAAAACATATACAGGAAATGTTAATTTCTTATTCCCAATCTTTTATTTATTCTGAATTCTACCACATGCCGTAATTCACAACACAAGCTTCAGGTATTCTCACCGACACAGTATTCTTTGTAATTTCTACTCTTCATGACACCTCAAATCTAAGGTTAGTTCGTTATGTTCCTTCTCCCTAGAGTAGCACTCCGCCTAGTAAAAGTTTATGCCTAGCTCTCAACATTTTGAATTGGTTGGGAAAGATGAACGAAATCTCCGATACTCAAAATGCCCAATCACTCACAGCCGTTATGTAACCATGACTCTCTTCTACGTCCTGCTATACTTTTCACAACAACTTTTCCCATCACTCAAAAGTTATTGATAATATAAATGACAACATACATTTTTAGGTGTATTAAAATTTACTTTTTATCATTAATTGTTTTAGCCTTATTCACAATTTGTGGGTGGGATAAATTAACTTTATGTTATACGTATTTAGCGTTTGGCCAGCACCTGACGTTAAATGATGGTGTGAACTAAAATAACAACACGGAATGCTTACAGAAGCTAGCTCTCAAGTACAACAACCAAATCACATGGTTACCTAACAACTTGCATCTTTAGTAAGGTAGTTACAGGAGTACAGGAGTTAGTACAGGAGCGATTTCAGTAATGCCCTACCACTATGTCATGGTTTTGTCGCGATGTTTTTCTATAATAAAATCTCTGGCTCACTGCAGGGTTCATTGACTCACTCACTGACTAACATTAAGTTATCATCGCTTTCTTTATTTTTACAAAACCAGATTTTGCCATATTTCGTTACATTTTAACAAAACAGAAACAAACTGTTACGGAAATTTATCAACATACAACAAATATAAAAACAAAACAAGTTGAGAAATAATGTGCGTATTTAATTGAAAACAGTTCTAAAATTATTACGTTACATTTATTTTAGATTGAATACATCCAGTTTGTATTATAGGCGATGAATCTGTTGCAGTATTTCACGAATCCAATGATATACAGGATGTAGTTTCCGGGAGCCGGCTTCCTTGAGATGTCGCGACGGGATGAAATTTATCGTACTTTTAAACGCCGCCACTTTATTTCCTTTCAACTTATACGAAATGTTGATATCTTTTTGCTTCTTTTGAAGTTACAAGGGGATTAATAAAGCTGGCTTTGACGTACACGGAAATATACGAAAGTCGAATATTTACCTCTCTCTCCAGATATTACTGATTTACAAAATATTAAGATATGTATACACACAATTGGATGATCATCGAAACCGCTCAACCAATTTTGATAACATATGTATAGGTAGACATAAGACTATTCAGAGAATTATCTGCACTACGAATCATTATGCCTTTCCATAAGACCTAAGAAGTAATGATCACATTTGGTAGAGCTCACTTAAAAATCGGTTATTGAGTTATAGAGATATGATAATGATGACAAAATGACAATAACAAAAATTAAAGACTATAATTAATTAAAAAAATATACATTTTTATACTGTATATAAAAATATACAGTATAAAAATATACACGACAACGTCGTCAACAGGGCATCCATTAGTTACGAATAAAATGTTATTACATTTGTGTCTCTAATTCATGTTTTTTTAGTCTAAATAAATTATAACAAGCTTTCTTTAGATACATTTTTTGAAGTATTTCATTTTTTCACGCAGTACTAATCGTTTTGCCGATGGGGAAATTTTCCTTTCGCAATATCAAAAGAATTGTTCTATTTTTAACTCCCTAAGTAGTTGAATTTTGGAAAAAAATCTCATCTACGTTACACAAAGGATTTCTGTACTAAATTTCGTGTTTCTAAACCCACAGTTTAAGCCTGAATGTTGTCCGCTATTATGTGTAAAGAAATACCTTAGTGAGATTATTCAAATACACGAAATAATAGAGACTATAACAACATACGCCCGCAATTTTTTCCGCGTTGAATCACAATATAAAACTAAATAACAATAAAATATAATATAGTGTCACCTGGTGGCGAATTATGGTAAAACGGACAGCATAAAAATATTCTTTATAAAAATTGGGGTACCAATTTAATATTGTCGGAGTTTTTACATCAAATTTATACAAATAGCGGCTCTGAAACAGCAATCGTGTGAACATGCAGCCTGAACATTGTGCAGTACCGTCCGCTATTTATCAAGTTGCTCCTTTTGATTTGGGAATCGTTCAAACCATAGGTTTATAGTCTAAAAACATTTTTTTTAAATCCGACGCCGTTTAGCCGCTCCTAAATGATTATACTTTTTCCATTCATTTGATATGTTTTTGTTAAACTTTTTTTTTAAATAAATTTTTATGTTGCTTGTTTTATTTGAATAACTTGCCTAATATTATTAATTCTTCATCAACTATGATTCCTGGGAATGGAGAAATCTTGATATGGGTTTCAAACATTTAATTTATATATTTCGATAATGTCAAAATTATTACAAAATACGATAAAAGTAAGTTACGGTAAAAAGTGATAAAAAAAACCATGTTGAATGAATGAGTAAAGTAGAGTCATGTAAGCTCGGTTGAACGGCATATAATTTATTTTTAAATGTTTTTAGTCTTTACTCTTACGGTTTGAAGGTTACCCAAGTCAAAAAAACCCACTCGGTGCAAAACGGACACCCTATAGTGCAGACTAGAACAATAATGTAGTAGCTCAGCTTTGTGTAGGCGAGTGCAGGCGGTGTGACTCACACTTCCCCACTGTATTACCGCTTTCAGTTATCTACAGCATTCAGTTCCGAGTTTGCGAGTGACATTCATAAGCAAGTGCCCTTACAACCAGCGACATGACTACGAGGACTAGGGAATTTATATAACCATATCCATTATCGAATAAATAATACTTCAAGTAATGTTTAAGAGTATAGCTTAAATTAGTTGAATAAACTGTTATGAAACACTAAATTTGCTCGCGGCTTCGCTCATGGTATATACATAATTATTGTTGTTAGCTTTTTTTAAATAAAGCTAATTAGACATTGTATAGTTTATTTTATATCGATTTTTTTTATTATAAGACCTATTGTAAACTGTATTTATATACTAAACGATGGAACCAAAATGGATATCATAAGGGATTGATATATACTTAACTATTATGAATTATTTAATTCGAATACGATTAATATCCTCTATATTGTGTCTATTATGTTTTCGATTTATGGTACTGTACTATTTGGGTGATTTATGTTCTAATTCATTTTTAGTACATTAAATTTGTTAAAATTTAAGGACCTAGATAGAAGATATACAACACATATTAACACAATATATTCAGCTCCAAACGGGTAGCCAAGTCTGACTTTGGGTTTCGATATATTATCCTAAGTTATAAGCAGAAATTATATTTTAAGTTGTTGTTATAACGTATTTCACGTTGTTATAAATATATTTCAGGACTGATCATTAAGCTTGGCACCCATTTTGATCTCACTTGTTTTGTCATTGAAATCAACAACCAAAGAATATATCATAATATTGAACTTGGCTCTCATTTCACATTTATGTCTTTGATGAGATAAAATATATACTAAAACCTGTCTAGATAGATAATATTTTAAAAAACTCATTTAAAACGTTTTAATAAATTTTGAGTTACAAGCACACTAAAAGATCGACAGACAGACATTAATTATATAATGAGATGTACAAATAACACTTACTGTGTGGGAAGGTAGATATATTTTAAACTTTGTTGTAATGGAGATTTATTATTTGGTTGGCCTCTTATAAATAAATTTAATAGCTGCGCTCCAAATAATGAGATGTGTCTCTGGTCTGTACCTCATTGATCGAGTACGGAGCATGCAGGCACAATAAAGGACCTTCCTGACTGTCAAAATTATCAAAAAAGAAAAATAATTTGAATGACAGGCAAAATGGAACAATTTAAAAATTTCACGCACCGCACCGATTTCTTTTTCATGACAGTTCGCTTCATACCGCCGTCGACGAAGTATTGTGCTTTATCGTTTTAAGTTTTTTCCCGTGACTCTTCAAAGTTATATAATATCTCACATCATCGACACCGCTGCACCCGCTCAAAGCTGTAGAACAATCCGCAGACACCGCACATTTCGCCTGGCACGCCGCTGCTCCATACGAGGTGTTGAGTTGCAGATCAGTTCACGCTTTTATTTGGGGTTCTTGTTATTTTATTTATTTATAGGCAAGACCACCAACCGCTTTTACGCTCTCTATTATTTACCGCATATTTCCTAGTGGATCCTAATTACACGGTCCTACCAGCCCCTTCATTATTCTTGGCTCATTTATCTTTCTGTTAAGTTATACTAAGGTAATATAAAAATCTTTGTTTTTCACTGTGACAATAAAATCTAGGAACAAAAGGGAAAAGACGTAGAAAAACAATTATTAATGATTAGTCGTTGGGGTGCCGCTGCCGCTGTCCGCCCGGGAGTACGATAAGAAATATAGCCAACTGGATATAGTATACAGTTTGATCCCAAAACACATTTAATTAATGACTACGCCTTTACTTGAATATTACCACATTATTATATAGATAGTTACATAATTACGCATCCAAAAACGTATGTTTGTTTTTAATTGGTTTGATTATTATATATTGGTTTCTAAGCACGTAGATAACAAAAAACGGAAGTATAATTAATACGGTAAATTGAGAAAATAATTAACCAAGTAATAGGCATTTTATTGTAACTTTATTCTTGTATAAATAAAGTATATCCCGTGTGAATATAACTAGGAATTATTTTATGTTAAAAAACAAAACATAATAACACGAAATTAAATACATGTACACAAAATTCGGTCACCGACCAGTTTGTTAATGTCACATGGAAATAAAGCTAAAATGTATTTAATAACAAGTGACAAACCCTGACTTTATATGAGTAAATTAAATGTTGAAGCGCTTTAGAAACTTGTATTATTTGATCCATTCTTTGACGCGTTCACATTTAGAATTCATCAAAGTAAAAAGCTTGGTAAATTTCGATACACAAAGTCCTTTCTTTTATTGCTTGTACTTTAAAAAAAACGATATTTTTATAAACGAACGAACGAGTTATACTTAAAAGATAAACAGATACTATCCCTGATTTTTTCATAAGCATTTTCAAGATATACAATTCCAAAGTACATTATTTTAATGTAACTCATAACGTTAGCTAGCATTCATAGTCTAGCATTAGCAATGTAATCACTCGAAAATTCGTTTTATTGTTTAGAATACATCGACTTTCCTCTCTTTATTAAAAATATACTATTCATGTATTATACATATACAACCTCGTAATTTTTTTCTATAATTAGTAGTGCAGATGTATTACAATCCGATGTGTAGTTTATAAGAAGTAGGCGTACATACAAGGCGATTTCGTTTTATATGTGTGAATGCGATTGCTCAAAAACTCTGTGATAGTGTCTCAAGAGCGATGGTTTTAGTAAATTCACAAATGAATGAAGGTGATAAACCTTATAGATAAACCTTAAGCCGTTAGCAGGAGCCCCCGAGACGGAGTGGGCGGACGCGACGGGGCGGTGTAAGTACTCAGTCTGTCGCTGGCAATAACGCAATGGCCGCGGGACTTTATCTACTGCTAATTATTATTCTCTGCGCGAGGCATTGTGTCTCCCGCCATTCACTCAGTGTCGGAGATAAAACACTGTAAGCTACATTTATATTGTGTTTACAGGATACGTCTCTATAGTCAAATATTTTAATAATCCTTTGTTTGTGAAATTCGTTTTTTGAAGTTATACTTCTTTTGGCGCGTTAGGGAAAATGATGAAAGTAAATTTTTACGATGCGCGCGCACACCATCACAAAAAACCGACACTCTGAAGTTAGCTATAGTCAACATTTTGTTTCTTTGTATTTGTTGTTTGTATTTCTTTATATTACAACTTTCAATGTATTAAATACCTTTTTTCTTTTGTTAACGTCGTTTTTTCTACAAACGTAGAATAAGGCGAAATATAAAATTTTTGAAAAGATTTTTATCTTGTTACGCCAAAGAAGTATAACTTCTAACGCATGTACACACACACTTTTTTTTATTCATGTAACTGCATCAGAATAATTGTTGACAGTGGTATAGTAAATTATAAATGGAATCAATCGGTACAAACAGTGAGTTGGCCATTTCTTCACTACATCTCTGAATAGAACAAGTAATATCAGTTTCATTTAGAGTCTCGACAAAAGCAAACATATTTTAGTAATAAAAATACTAAGATTTTATATAACAGCGAGAAGTTAGCTAGAATATTATTTTTAGAAATAAGACCGTATACTGGTCCGTTTAAAATAATCATCGTTGATAAAACTACATTCAAACCCATTAAGAAAATTATAAACTTAAAATTCGCCCAATTAAAATAGCCCCACGTGGGCCCATGATCCAATCTATAAAAAAAATATACATTTCTACCATAATTAATACTTTGTAAGACGTTGCAATGTTATGTAACAACTATTGTAACTATTGTATTGTATTGTAACAACTTATGTGTAATACCTTACCCTTACCCTTAAGATTAAAACATAAAACTTATAAAAATAAGGCGTTTATGTAAATAGCAATTGCAATTTAAAACTTAATACCGTAGCTTCATATTATATATAAAGGAAATCGTTTTAATAATATTTCCAGAGATTGCTCTCAATAAATTCACCTTATATCTTTGTGCTAGTGATGTGGATTAATAATGAATTAATATATATTAATGTTTTTTTTTATTGTTGAGTTTGTATACATGTGAATAAAGATAAGAATTATTCTGATTTTTGCAAATCGAAATGCTAAATTTATTTCACGCGCTATAAAAGTTGCTAATATTAATAACGTTGTGGATTACAATTTAAAAATGGCAATACAAGATAAGAATAAAGCCACCATAAAGGAAATAATCTCAATGAAAAATATGTAATACATGTAATTAATGTAAACTAAAGTAACGTAACAAACGTATAATATTTAATAGTTAAGTAAAATATTAACAATCGTTGCTCACATTTTACAAAATTAATAAAATTAACAAAATTAATAAAATTAACAACATCAAAAAAAGGACCAAGAGTCTGCAGAAAAAAGAATATAATAATAACGATCCACGGCACAGTTCAATGTAGTTTCTTTTTAAATTTATAACTTTATGAAGTAACATCTATGAATATATTAGTAAACTAAAAAACCTTGTTTGATTGCCTTAATGTACCTTAAGGTTTTCTTTTAAATATTTTTCGGATACATGACTCTTTAACTACTTATTATATCTGAAGTCGGTATTTTTACGTAGTACTGTGTTTTCAGTACGTTGTAGTTATAGCAGATTTATAAAATTAAAATGAATAAAATCACATCTGAAATTTGTCTTATAATAATTTCTATATTATATAATAACTGTCACTACTTGTGTTTTATCATTTGACACACTATATAATAATCTTGAAATCATATATTATTATGTTAAGGTTTATCAGAAAAATTATGCTAAAGCTTAAACTTATTTGGAAGTCGTTTAATTTATTTGATTATTATTTAGAATAAGTTCCATTTGGTATTGTAGTAGATTGTATGGCAGAAGCAGTAATCACTACGCTATCACATTTTTTAAAAATTGTGCTTTATATATAGATACATTCGTATTATTACAAAACATAAAATATACGAAACTATTCTTAAATTGTAGATACAAAACTTTTTTTAAACTAGTAAGCTCTAACGAGTAACTTGTTAAAGCTGAACTCTACTGAATCCTGAATTATTCCGCAGGGAACCAGTTACAAACTCGCTGTCGGATTAAGATCTAGTTTTAATTTTATTACACTCCAGAGTTCCAGGATATGTGAAAGTCTGGTAATATCGCATGTCTAATCCTTACATAAAGAGAGGTATGTACAAATTAATAGTTTTCGTTACACAAGTTGTTATATGTTGTTTTTACAACACAGAGTTGGGTTCTAGGGAGCGAGTGACGGATTTTTGAACCTTTGTCTCGCCCGACATCGAAAACAATACGTTTGTTACTAAATTGAATTATTTACATCTGTTTAGACATTCTGACACTCGTTTCGTTCCGTTCACTTAATTTCATTCGATACGTTTCGACAATATTGTCATTGAAACTATTGTTTGGTTTTTACGCCTGTTTAAACGAAATTTACTAAGAAAGCATCTCTAATTGAATATTCAACATTCTTTTAAATGCTATATTTTTATAATTTTTTTTTTTTATGTAGTTGCTCAGATATTACGTTTATACGTTCGCGTTTTGCGGAATTCGCGTATATTTACTAATTTAAATTGGTAACACTATCAGCTGACTACGAAAGAAAACATTGTGAGGAAACCTGAACCTGAGAAATGTTCTTATTGTACTGCTGTATGTGGGAAAACATAGAACTGTGGATTTCTCAGAGTTTGATCGCCAATAAGAAGTAGGCTAGGGTGGTGATTATGCCTATGGCCCTGCAGTGGGTCGCTTACAGGCTGATGATGATGACAGCGCGATCCTAAAAGGACAGCGGCTATCAAGAAATCTGTAGATATTAGATCTTGTAATCCTACACGAGGGATCGCCGTCATGCCCGCCTGCAGGCTTCATACATACTGGCTAATCCTGAAACGCGACCAGTGTAAGCGTAACACTATGGTGGATGTTACACCTGTGAGGGTGATTATTATTTATTCCTCAATATTCGATATAATATATGAAAAGTATTTATATTGCTGTGATCAGATACGAAAAGCGCCATTGAATTTCGCATATCGATGACTAACTAAGGATTGGCTATTTGCTTAGGTGAAAACTCTGTGTGTGATCCTAATCCTACCCTGTTTATAGTTTTGAAAATAAATGAGACACAGTTTTAAGTGAGGTTTTCAATGTATTGTAGATAAACTGCGGTAGACAAAAAAATGGTATGAGTGCTAACTGCGTACCTGTTTAATTTGCCTAAATACTATTTTTTCTTTAACACTCTGTATAAGATGAAGCTGCATAATATGAAGCACGTGTCCTTCTGTCTGTTCACATAAAACAGTTATAATCTAAACAAAGAAATAACATTTAAGCGTCTGTTCATAATATCAAAATCACAATCTTTTACTAAATGGATATGCAAGTACATACGGTATTTATAATCTAAAAAACAACATTTAAAACTTTTGTCTGTCCGTTTGTTTGTTCCGGCTAATTTACGAAACGATTAGACCGATTTTTGGCGGGGCTTTCACTGGTAGATAGCTGATATTAAAAAGAGAACTTACTTACTTTTATTTTAGAAAATAAAATCCGCGCAAATAAAATTCTTCATAAAGACACAAATGCATAAGAAGTAATGGGCGTCTGCTAGTTACTGTAAAATCTAGTCTGTGCGGGGATCAACGCTATCTTGTATCTCAAAATTAGTATTATAGTCCACCGCACTGCGAAAACTCTCGAGTATGCCTAAATATACTATATCCATGACGTAATAAAGATAGCGAGGTGTGGAGCGAGTGAGGGCCAAGATACAGTTATCCGGTGAATGTAACAAATGTTCCCGGCGTTGTCATGCACACAAAGGGCGAAGTAACCACATTGTGATCCGACCGTGTTACCCTTAGGTACAGAGGGCGGGAGGAGTGGGGGTTAGAACGTTATGACAAATGATTTCGGGACACACGGCGAAAACCATCCATTAAAAAATCCTTTTTTATCTCCAGGATGTTTTTCAAATAAAGTACGATGCAACTTTATTGCTCAGTAAAATTACTACATAGTAGCGAATGATAAATAAAAGGCCAAGAAAACGTCAACAGGTAATAATGTCTAGAAAAATATGAAGAAACTATAGTATAATTCAAAAATCCTAGTCAAGATTCAGAAAACAACTCCAAATTATGTATATACAAGTGTTTTTTCCATCATTGTTAGCTATTCATAAAGAGTTATGTTGATTATTACGCGACGCCCACTTTACAGATAAATAAAAGAAAGAAAAGTGATTTACATTTTTTCCCAACAACAGAAGTTACACGAAGTAACTTGCGCGGCGAACTGTACACCAAAGCAAAAAATATACCTACACACGTTTATAACATCGCCCCCAAGTTTTATATGAAATGTGAGCAAATTACAAAAGTGGAAAATTGCTGTTGCCGGCTGCATCCGTCTGCTAGAACTCAAATAAAACAGGAGGCGAGCGAGTGGTCGACGCGCGGACAATTGAACCCGGCTTAACTCACATGCGGTAGCGGGTATTATACATTAATTATTTTACTTTATATTTTTTAACACAATCACTATGATAGCAAGATAGCTTATAACTATCTTAGTTAGGAAGCGTTAATTGCTGTCACATGCAAGTTATGGAAAACACGAATGGAAGTTATCTCATCGCGGTAGTTTACTTTGTTAAGAGTGATAATTCGTTCAAGATTTGAATCAACTTTAAAAGACGCCAATTTAACACGTAACCTCTCATCATCGCTTTAAATTACATATTTGAAAAATTGTTAATATAGTTAAAAGTAAAATTACTTTTATAACTTCATAGATATTTTTTTTTTTATTATACAAGATTACAAAATAACATATATTGTATCTGTCAACGAACTTGGATTAAATTATGAAAGTATTAATTGGCTTTTAAATGTTTAATTAAATTTTACCGAGATTACTTTCTCAGTCTTAACAATGAGACATACTGTTTCAGAACAGTCGGCAACCCTAGCAGCTAGTATATTTCGGTGTAATTTCATGCCCGAACGTAATATAATAATCAGATGAATATTGTACTTTTAAGCGCCTCTCTTATAACTTGTACCACTAATATCGATACAAAATACAAAGCTGACGACCGAATGAACATTTTAATCGTTACTCGACGATATCTCTCCGAATGTATTATAGATTAATAATAGTTTTAATAAAATTGTTAAATCATCTCAAATATGAACACGATGTTATTTAAGAAATTAGGTGGCTGTGAATAATTAAAAAGACATTAATGTCGTGAAGTTTAGTAAGAACGCCTGAAAAAATAAAGCACAGTAATTAAATGACCAAGTCGAGTGGAATGTCGGTATCCTTTGATTCCAGACATACGGTAAGTACTAGTTTATTAGTTTAGATTTCATATAAAGAAATATTTGAATTTAATCAGGCATTATAATGATTTCTAAATAAAGAACATGTAATGGTAAAACAAGTTCGAGAAAATTACATTTGGTACTGACTTTTATAATATGAACATATGATTATTTTTTTTATATCATAGGAGGCAAACGAACAGATGGGTCACCCGATATTAAGCGATCACCACCGTCCATAGACATTTGCAACACCAGGGGAGTCACTAGTGCGTTGCCAGCCTGTGTTGGGGGGGGGGGGGAGAAAGGGTTAGGAGGGAGGGGATAGGGGAAGGAAAGGGGAGGTGGGCCTCCGGCACCCTCACTGACCGAACGAAACGCAAAAATTCAAGCGCTGTTACTTCACATCGGTTTTTTATGAGAGGGTGGACTACCACCCCAGTACTAACTACAGTACTAACAGGGAGTACTAACCCCGGACGAGCCGACCCATTCATGCTGAAACCAGTAATAGGTTTAGCGTAGCTCTACCACCTACAACTATAAATACAGCCATTTCGATTAAAACTAACAAGTCAAGTAATTAGTAAATATTTTCGATAGTCTACAATTAGTGATGGTGTTTGAAATGACATGTAGTATCCAACTATACCTTGTTATATGATATAATAGTAAGGTTATTGTTATAAACATAATACTGGGTGAGGTGAATATAATGATATTAATAAATTTGTGGCTTTGTCTGTTCATGTCATTTGTTTGTAAATATTGAGACAGATATCAATTATAAGAGATGCTAATCAAGAATATGATAGAACACTTTCTGCTTTTTTGTCTGAATATAACTCAAAGACAAATTAACAATTTTAACGGAATGTGTACACGAGAAGTACATTTCGTAATTAATAAGTAAAAGTATATTCATAATCATTTTAAAAATTATAAGGAAAGCTTTTAAAAACTTTTTATTATCAACAGAGTTTAATGAAGTGTGTTAAAAAAAGAATAATAACCGTAATTAGCAATAATACTTTTATAAGTCATAAATTATTAGTAAAAAATAAGTTACGACAAGAAAGATTACGTATGAAAAGCTTTAGGAACTGCGGGCACATCTAGTAAATTTATGTTTTTTTTTTTTCAATACAACTCCTTTAGGCGCGACTACGAGGTAACAGGACGACAATGCAACGGAAGTCCGTTACGGAAATATGGCGTCACGTTCCTGTACTACCCGGTTTTCAAATATTTTTGATTTTGTCGATAAATAGTTTATAAACAAATGGATCATAAATTTTTGAAAAAAAATGAAATGATTTCTAATATAAAATATTGAATTAAAAATTGAATAATAATAAAAATCATACAAAAACATTAATTATGTATATATAGGTGCGCGACAGTGCTGCCGTCTGGTATCAATGTAAGTAACAAATTAAATCAAAGCTTCTTTATCTGTAGTGCCATCTATCAGCATAAACCAATCATATCATATTTTAAGTATAATAGTAATTAAATTATTGTTTTAAGTCGTCGTTTATGGTGGTCGACGATAATAAATGTATATATTACTAGTGTTACATCATCAATAAATGCCTTTTTAAATTCTCATATGATGTATTTATTTTTAACTTAATCGTCATCTCTTACAACGCCAGAGGAGTTTTACTTCATTCGCGTGTGACGGTTACACACACTCATTTTAAGTGACACTAAATACTACACGTTTTTTAAATTATTTAAAATCATCATCATCGTCAGCCTATAAAAGAGCCACTGCGGGGCCATAGGCCTCTTCCCGAAGGAAGGTATGGGAATAATCACGACGCCAGCCCTACGACGTGTTGGCGGTTTTAAACTCTGAGAAATCCACAGTTCCATGTTTTCCCACACACACTAGTATTATAAGAACATTTCTCAGGCTCAGGATTCCGCACGATGTTTCCTTCACCGTCAGCCGATAGTGTCACCAATTTCAATCAGTAAATATGCGTGAATTCTGAAAAAAATGTTGGTACATGCTGGAGTTCGAATCTGCGGACATCGGATTGATATTCCAACGGTCAAACCAATACAGCACCACGACTTCAAAATACTATAATTATACTTACAATTCAATAACAAGAAAAGATAATAGAAGACAATTTACCTGAAACAAATAAAATAATTATTAGAGAAATAGTTGAGCATACGTTTTAATTTAGCGGACTCTGCTCAATTATACAAGGTAAATTTGATTTTCGTTTATTCTATTACATGCTACCTCTGTAGGCCTACGATTGCTACGCCGTAGCAGATCTGTAGTCAGCGCTACGGTGTTAGATACTTCATAGCAATTATGTCAGCAACATTTATTACTTTAGTACCTACGTAAATCAATTTAACATGAAACAAAGATATCGAAATTATAATAAGGCTTATAAAACGAATATAACACGAACATACTTTTACTTTTATGTCATTTTACGATTTTAATGTTTGATTAGTTTTTTTTATGTATTACAATTTATAAGGTCTGATTGATATTTGAAGCGATGACGTCTCAGTGGTAGTGTGGTCAGACACCGCTTCGACTGATACAAATTCTAATCCCGCAGTAAATCGCTACTTGGTACTTGTATGTGAGAAGAGTGAAGGACATTATGATAAAACTATAACATAGTGACTGCGTTTTTAATGCTAACGTGGTTAGATGCTACTCTTAAATTCAAAATCGGTCGTCATAAAACTATGAGTGTGTTTCAACAGTTCCACTTAGGAGTCTACCCACTTCTAGACTTAGTGAATTGCCATCTTAGCCCACACCATTTTTGAAGTGAAACTTTCTATAGGAGGACCTTGAAATGGTGATCCTCAAACTTTTTGTGTGACAAAAAGTGAAGGGGGTAAAGACTATTTCGGGTAGAGTGTCAAAAACATTGGTTCTCGTCCCACCATAGAAGTTAAGTAACGTCGGGCGCGATCAGTACTTAGATTAGTGACCTCCTGGGTACACCGCGTGACGTTCGCTTTTTGTCGTACTTAAACCCGCGTAACCACAGATCACGCCGCTGTGGTCTGGGGGTCAACTTCGATTAGGCCCCCCTCGGCAACGGCTCAAGCCTAGGTCCGTTCCCTCAACGTGGAGCCCTTGAGTGCGCTGCTCGCGCGATACAGTGACACAAAATCTTATATCACTGCGACAACATTATACATATCACCTCCACACACGTGCACGCATACACGCTTACACGTGCAAGTGGAAGGGTTTTATTTTTTTCTCTTATCAAACTGAAATAGTTTAGAAAATTATCCGATACGAAATATATATAAGAGTTGTTAAGGTATGTATGCTTGGTATACATATATGTTTCAACAAACCATATATGTATGAATAGTTAGCTCAACTTAGGTTAGCTCAGATAGGTCGCGAATTGCATGTATCAGGCAACAGCCCAAGCCAAGGTGTGCCGTGCACCCTTGAGCGAGTTGTCAAATAAAATCGGCTGAGTGCCTTAAGCGCTCGCCTTAGTTGTCCGGTGAAGCTTGATAGGTCAATAGCGTAGTCAGTTCGAAAAAAAAACTATTTTGATTTAGTTGTTCGTTTTATAAGAATTTGTGAAGTATAAGTGAAATCTATACTAATATTATAAAGCTGAAGAGTTACTTTGTTTGTTTGTTTGTTTGGTTGAACGCTATGATCTCAGGAACTACCAGTCCGATTTGAGAAAACCCTTCTGTTTTAGATAGCTCATTTATCGAGGAAGGCTTATATATATATATATATATATATATATATATATATCATCACGCTAAGACTAATAGAAACAGAGCACCAATGAAAAATGTTTCAAAATCGGGCCCTTTTTTCCTTTCGAGAGATTTAGTTAGCGTTAGTGTTATATACGTTGCCATGGTAACGTGGTAAGTTTCTATCGCAAACATTTTCAAAGTTTATTTTGTTTTCCTATGCAAAAAGTTTATACTACTTTTATTTCCAATTTTTTATTTGTGCTCTATTACGTATTATAAAAATAAAGTTTGTGTATGTACAATTAAAATAACAAGTTTTTGATGAATGGATATGGCTACAAATAACCAAAAAAAATTTATTTTATACTTTGTCTATATTTTTAGATTATTATATTTTGTCTGTTTGTTTGTTCCGAGTAATCTCCAAAACGGCTGGACCTATATTAACGGGAATTTTACTTTTTACTGCCAGAAAGCCGAAATTATAGCGGTTGACATATTCTATTTTATTTGTCCGCGGCTTCGTCCGCATTGCTATTTCCAAAATGGTTGGACCGATTTTCACGGGATATTCACTGGTAGATTGCAGACCTCATAAAAAGTAATTTAGGTTTTTTTTCAGCCGCAGTGGAGTATCCGAAATGCTTGAATTAATTTTCACGGGACTTTCACTGGCAGACAACTTACTAATGAGCTACTTTATTTTAAGGTAGTGGGCTCGGCAGACGTTGTTCCGCCCTGATAATAAAAAGAAAACCTTGACAAATTATACCTAAACCTTCCCCATGAACCGTTCTACCTACTGGTGAAAACGGTATGAAAATCCGTTCTGTAGTTTTTGACTTTATCGCGAATAGATAAACAGACAGATCAGAGGACTTTGTTTTATACTATGTAGTGATGAACTGTTACCTATGCATTCGTTTGTGTGAAATTGATCAAAAATAATTTGTTTACTGTAAACAAGCGCGTGAGACGTGCGCTGTACTGGAGTCCAAGAATAAATGTATGTAATTTGAATTATATTATCATTTTGGTCAATTTGGCGGCCATTTTGTTTTATTTACCGCGTTTGCACCTACATAACTCAGTTATTTTTTTCTCGAACTGACTATGCTATTAGCTCTGCGGCATTTACGCCTTCATCGAACTACTATACATAACTCAGTGATTATAGCAACGTATAAGAATAACAAAATTATATTGACAATATGGGCATGTTATATCTATATAATAAACAATTTAACACAAATTGTTCGATAATGTATAGTTTAAAATTTTCATTACCTACTTTCTTATATAGTGTTAGTGAGCATCGAGGGTGGTATATAGTAGGTTAAAGTTCCAGGTATGCTGCTGATGATAAATTCCATCCCATTCGATATACTATTCGTATTCACATACCTAATGTACACGTAACATAATACAGTAGATGGCGTGCGTGTCGTAGTTACAAATGTTTTTGAAAAAGCATTTCTGTAATGTACACACATAATTACAATTTTACATTTCTTTAATACATTTAAAAAAAACGCGTGCGGAGCCGCGGGGGACAGCTAGTTTATACGCAGAATTTTTTTCCGTCCGTTCCGAAATTTCGTCCGTTATTCTGGAGAACCCTTTGCCTTTTATGGGACAAAAAGTATCCTAGACGTAACTTTATAATATTAGTTATCGCTAAGTCAAGTTTCGTCAAAATTAGATTAGTACTTTCAGAGTGATTCGTGTTCACAGGGACAGACAAACAGACAGACAAAAATTGTAAAAAGATTATATTATATAGGTTTCTATATCGATAACAAAGTCTATCCCGATTATAATTTTAAAAAAATATTTAATGTACAAATTTGGCCTCGTTACAATATTATTATATGTATAATACAGGTGGTAATGTATTTGAAGATGTAATATGCTTAGAATAAATTATTTCTTTTAACACACTTGTAAAACGTGTGTAAATATCGTTTGGTTTCGCATTACTTCCAAACCTATTTGGACCCGGAAAATAGTAGAAAATATCTTACCGTGATACTATCATATATCCACCAGGGTTCTGGGAATTTGAATTTTTTTTCACGATGACTCTAAGTCGAATCCTATTGTATAAAATAAGATCGTGGCAAATGGCAGCTGTTAATTTTAATATTAAACCGATCCACGCGGCATCCAAAGTTTTAAAGGGAAGTAACACGTAAAAGGTTCACCTTGTTCTTTATAATGTTGTAAGTTGTGTACATAAATACGTACAGGTACAAATAATGATGAGATTTAGAATCGATTTAAAACTATAATGAAAAAAATACAGAATACACTAAATAAGGTCCACCCATTCATATATCCTTAACAATATTATTTCTCCTAGAAACTTAATATCTTAAATCGTATCTACACTCATTAATGTACGACTATGTTGACAGTTAAGGGGATTTTCTTGAATAGTTACTCTCTACAATAAAACCATTGTAACGCCTATATAATAGTCGAATGAGTGGTCGCACACCTGCATTTCGAAACTAAAAGGCTGTTAAGTTAGAGTTAGGTAGCCTTTGATGCAAGCGGGTTGCCGCTAATGCCGACGGGAAGTGCCTGACCTGGATTCCAGTTAAGGAGCCGGGCAGAGCTTATAACTCAAAGCCCTAGTGGCTTAAGCGTTTAACTAATTACGAATAATTACTGAAATCCGTTAACTTTAATTATTTAAAAAAGCACTATGCAAAGCTAATCTGTTATGAATCACTATGTATATTAGGATTATCTATGTATAATATATTGGATTGAAGAAGTCGTTACCGCAAGGAAATCCCTCATTAAATAATGGTCTTTACCTATGAAATTGCCGTTCTGCAGTACTGGCCATTTCAAATCAAAATAATTTTTGTTTGGCTAAGAATTCTAATTTCAAATTAATTTTATTTTAAAAACATGGAAATCTTTTTCCAAAAGTAGTCATTTGTTTATTGATTAGTGTTACATTTTCATCGCATTTCAATCTTTTTTGTCATCATGAATACGTTAAAAATTCGAGTAATTATGGAATATGAGTACCGTCGTGGCAGCAACGCGGCACAAGCGGCACGCAACATCAACGACGTTTACGGAGCTAACACTACAAACCAACGCACCACCTGTTATTGGTTTGCTCGCTTCCGTTCTGGGAATTTCGACCTGAAAAATGAACCTCGCCGTCGTCCGAAGACTTTGGTCGACAATGACGAATTAAAGACGATTGTGGAAGCTGATGATACACAATCTACGGCTGAATTAGCAGCAGCTTTCGACGTTAGCGTCAAAACAATATTGGTCCATTTGCGACAAATTGGCAAGGTAAATAAGCTTGACAAATGGGTGCCCCACGAACTGAATGATCGCCAGCGCAAAGTACGTATCGAGACGTACCTTGCACTGCTCAACAGACACACAAATGAAGGAATTTTGAACCGCATTGTTACCTGCGATGAAAAATGGATTCTGTTTGATAACCGCAAGCGCTCAGCAAGTTGGTTGGATCCTGGTTCAGCACCTAAACAATGGCCTAAACGAAAACTTACCCCTAGAAAAGTGATGGTCACTGTTAGGTGGTCTAGCGCCGGTGTGATTCATCACAGCTTCTTACCAAACGGGGTGACCATTACTGCAGATGTGTACTGTGAAGAATTGAACACAATGATGGAGAAGTTGGCACATCTCCAACCAGCATTGGTCAAACGCTCGTCTCCGCTGCTCCTGCACGACTACGCGCGACCTCATACTGCACAGCAAACGGTCTCCAAGTTGCAAGAACTGGGGTTGGAAGTTCTCCGTCATCCGCCCTACTCACCAGACCTTGCGCCTACAGACTACTACTTTTTCCAGAATTTGGATAACTCTTTGGCGGGAAAAAATTCAATACCCGAGAGGCAGTACAAAATGCCTTTGAAGAATTTGTTGCCTCCCGTCCAGCTGATTTCTTTAAGAAGGGCATCAATAAACTGCCATTGCGTTGGCAAAGATGCATTGATTGCATGGGTGATTACTTCGATTAATACAAATAAAAAATACATGAAAAAAATTCGTTGAAATTTTTTCATACAAAACGGCAATTTCATAGATAAAGATCTAATATTTGAACCAACAAACCAACGGATCGTACTCTCCACTACTCAAAGTAGAGATAAAAAGTGTAAATAAAAATACAAGTTGCTGCGCTCAAGTAGTCCGGTGAAGCAGTAAGGGCCTGTCAGGCGAATAGCATAGTCACTTCGAAAAAAAAGTCGAGGCAGTCATAAGGTCTACCAGCAGAAGTGAAAACTAAAAACAATGAAGTAAATGTGTTCTCTTTTCAATTTTCATACTAATTATAGTGATTTCAGTATTTAAATTTTAGAAATTGTTAATTGACATTATTTATTATATTATATATTACATATACATATATATATATATATGAAAAACTAATGAAAATAATTTCAATTAACAATTTATATATACGTACATATATGTTTTTATAAAGTTTATTAATCAATCAACCGCATGATGAACTGCAAAATATCAATATTACATGTACATAGGCCCCTATACTGCACATCCCTAATTTGACGTAAGCCGTGCAAAAGCGCCATACGGCCGGTCGTGTTTACGTAGCATGTCATGACGCGAAATTATAAATTTATCTTCTTCCAAAAATACCGCACAACGCACCTAAAATAGTTTTAACTTCAAAAACGCTGCGCTCCCTCGCGCTCTCTCATCGGAACAGTGAATATGGGTCTGAAGATGGTCCGTACAAGAGCACATGAAACACATGTAATCGATTGTGCTCATTACACGTTCATCTGCAATATATTTTGATTGATTATATTTTACAGTTATACACCAACAGTATCAACCGTCAACCAAGGACGAGTTTCTTAATTCTTTTTATGTTTTGGTTACTAATATTTCACTCTTTCTATTAGTTGCTAGTTTCAGATTAAACTTTTTCAGATACTCCTTACGCAAATAAAATCAAACGTATTTGTTGCAGTGAGACATGGTAACTAGAAATCAATTCCAGGCGGAAGTGCAAAGTAATATCCGCTATAATATTGAAAGATATATTATTTTCTTTGTTCACAGCAAAAATGTCCTGGTAATTAAAGATAAAGATCCCGTGACGGCATTTCCAGATGCGATACACATGATGATCGTAATCCAATAAAACACGTACTGATCTACTGTGCCACCAACACGTTTATCACGCCTGTTAATCTCCAATCAACACATGTAATTTCAGGATAATTCGTTCTGTGGGATAATTTGTAAATACCAATAAAGTGTGAGGGTGCTGATGGTGGGCGGGGACTGGATATTGTTTTGTCCGTCGCTAGGAATGCGAATAGCTTCGAGGCCGTGTTGAAAACCGCAGAGACTTGGCGTATGGTCCAATATAAGCACTGGCGCTATTAATATTTGTAACCTACTTGATATATTATACTTGATAGACTCATACAAAGCCAAGGTGGGTCGCAAATCTATACTAATATTATAAAGAGGTAAAGTTTTTGAGTTTGTGGGTTTGTGCCGTTGTGACGTTGTGGCGTTGTAAGGGGTAATCTCAGGAACTACTGGGCCGATTTGAGTAATTCTTTCAGTGTTATATAGCTCATTTATCGAGAATGGTTATAGGCTATATATCATCACGCTAAGGCAAATAGGAGGGGAAAAAAGAAGAAAAATGTTTAAAAATAGAGATGTTTTTTTTTTTTTGGGGGGTTTTGGTGTGTTAGGGATAGCAAAAAAAAAAAATTTTAATTAGGGGGAGAAATCGCGGGCAGGGGCTATAATCTATATACTAATATATTACTAATATTGGTTGCGCCATTTTATATATGTTTGAAAATTCCCGCATTATGGATTAAATTATGTCACTTTGAAGCCCGACCAATTAATAGCGATCAGGTCACGCCATCTATCTTGCCCAATCACAGTTCCCTTTAACTATGCCACATGCTAGTTCGGTATCGCGCCGAGCCGCGCCGCTAGTTTCGATTGTGGTGGGCCGCGCCGTGCGCGACGGACTGGTGCCGCCATTGTGTTGTGTGACTTCGTCTGCTATCATCGAGAATAGTTATACGCGGCTTGCATAGTATCCGTGCCGAGTCGCGCCGAAGGCTGATATTTTGGGTTTTGCATGGTCGAGTGAGAAATAAACGCATCGCTACATACGTGCCGATATATATTATAAACAATAAGTGTTGTGTGAGAGAAGACTCGGTGGAAAGAAAGGAGGAACACCTAGGGGGGTAGCCAGGGGGAGAGTGTATCGCCGGAAGGAATGTGGGAGGTTTTTATTCTGCTCTTTTTTTCTTAATAAAAATTTATGGAAAATGTAAAAAAATAAAAATGCCCCCCCGAAAAAAATGCACTTAAAAAAAAAAAAAAGTAACCCCGTATGCCCCCTGGTGACGTCGTCATCGCCGCGGCGTCACCAAATATAATATTATAAAGAGGTAAAGTTTGTGAGTTTGTGACGTTGTGGCGTTGTAATCTCAAGAACTGCTGGTCCGATTTGAATAATTCTTTCATTGTTATATAGTTCATTCATCGAGAATGGTTATAGGCTATATATCATCACGCTAAAGCCAATAGGAGCGGAGCACAGATGAAAAATGTTTCAAAATCGAGATGTTTTTTTCTTTTTGAGAGCTTCTGCTGTGTGTCAGCGTTAGCCCAGAGTAGTAACTATTACTACGTGGACGAAGTGGGGACAGGGGCTGTAATCTATATACTAATATTATAAAGAGGTAATGTTTGTGAGTTTGTGACGTTGTAGAGGGTAATCTCAGGAACTACTAAACCGATTTTGAAAATTCTTTTACCAATAGAAAGCCAAGTTATTTGTGAGTGGCATAAGCTATATATCATCACGCTAAGGGCAATAGTAGCGGAGCAAGAATGAAAAATGTTTTAAAATCGGGGTATTTTTTTCCATTTGACAGCTTCCGCTGCGTCTTAGCCCAAAATAACTATTCCACGCGTGCGAAGTCGCGGGCAGAAGCTATTAACTAATTATATTATCTATAATCTATACTAATATTATAAAGAGGTAAAGTTTGTGAGGTTGTAGGGGGTAATATCTGGGGAGTCGGAGAAAAATGGTCGAACAAAAACGTTTCTTACGAACGCTGCCTTAATTATGAGATATATATGATTGAGTTCTAGAGAAAAGTTGTAGCTTGATAATGCCTATTACCACCTAACGAAGTGGGCATGGGTCAGCTAGTATAATATATAATTAAATCTGAATACATTAAACTATGTAAATGCCTCTTTAATCAAAAGTTGTTATATATGTTTTTACATCGCTTCACCCTATAGTTTGCGCCACATGAAACTCGTAGTACGAGAGAGGCACTAAAACAAGCAATTATCGGGTAATCGAATGACGCTCCGCAGAGACTTGGTGTTCAAACGATGCCCTCCGTACTACAGAACATCCGAGGCTATGACAAAACCATGCCTACATACAAATAGACATAATTATTTGATTATAATAATTTTGTTACATAAGTATTACATTGAAATAGTTTATCTAGAATGTCAGGGCTAGTTATTTGACCTATTATACAGATAGGCTATGTAGTTTCAATGAAGAGTTTTTATAAAAACAAAGTTGCAGTTTTTGCAACTAGTTATTATAATATTTATAAAGGGAGTAAATACCATTTGATATTAAATGTGAAAACAATATAATTAGTATATATGTATCATTACATTATATAGTATAAAACAAAGCCCTCTGCCACGTCTGTATATCTGTCTATCTGTTCGCGATAAACTCAAAAACTACTAAACGGATTTTCATGCGATTTTCACCAGTAAATTAAGTGATTCCTGAGGAAGGTTCAAGTATATAATTTCTCAAAGTCTTTTTGAAGTGAAACTTCTTTAGAATCGTTGTGATTTCAAACCGGATGCAACGGAAAAACGACAAGTAGAAGACACAAATACAAAATTGTGTAGGATGAAGCCGGCAAAGAATGAGACAGAAATATACATACTATTTTAAATTATCGGTCTCTCCTCTTTGTGCCATGCTTCGTAGCATCCCCACTCCCGTCTTCTAAGCATAGTCGCCTGTAATTAGTGAGCCAGAGCGAGAGAGCAAATGTCGGTGTGTATGTATATTGCACACTGTTTAATACTTGCTTGTATTTGAGCATTTAACGTGTGTTAGTATATGTGAAAAGTACGTGAGCTAATACTACTGTACACTGTAACATATGTTAAATACAATATAAAATATCTTTTAAAATTAATCGAAATACTTTAATTTTTAAACAAATAAACTTTGTAATTATCCTACCCTTGTTATATATATTCATCTCATTATTTTGTCGATTTACTGAAATTTCACTTCTATCGTGTGTGAATCGCAATTTTTTATTTACAGGGCGGAGCAACGTCCGCCGGGCCCTCTAGTATATGTATATATAAATGGGAAAATCGTTAAGAACATCTCACTCCTCTGTTTCTCATTCGATTTTCTTCATTATTTTTTTCTTGAGTAGGTATTGACGAGCTTCATGTTATCAATAAATAAATTGGAAAAGTTTTTTTTTTCTTGATGATCGAATTTTGAACACTAGACAAGCACTCGTATTTACAAATAAGGAGCGGCGGTTTTGTTACTAGCTGTATATATTATTCACTAGTTATCCGGTAACATTATACCGCACCTCAAAGCAAGCTTCCGTTATCAATTCGTATAATCTGGAATCCGTTTGTGTAGGTGTTCCCATTCGCTATCGTTGATCGCGGTACATCGCCCGCACACCGCCGACCGAGATACTTATCGCCAAGATATATGGAGGTGTGCTTTAGACGTTCCACGTTTCTCTTAACGCTGACGGACGTTATCTTCTTTCAGGTAAGATATATGGAAACTAAACGTTTGATTTTATACCATCGTTAGCACATTTCGACTCGTTTTTATAAATTTGATTGAAGAAGTTACTTTGCGGAAATACATCATTACATATTATAAAGCAAAGTCCTCTGTCACGTCTGTCTGTCTATTCGCAATAAGCTCAAAAGCTACACTACATTTGTAAATAATAAATAATTTTATTAAGTTGAACTAACGTCACAATTTGATACACCATTAGTATACCTATGTATATATACTTGTTGCGTATACAAAATCTTTTATATGGCAATTTTCCCTTTTTGCAAAGTTACAATAATTTTTTTTTACCGATAATGATTTTTTTTAAATACTTGATAAGTTTAGCGTTTGCCCGCTATATCATGTGAATGTTAAATCACGATGTGTTCTAGGAAGGTAAATAAGCTAAACCTAGAGAGGTGTTGGTTCTCGAGTGCAGCTGCCGGAACGTACCAACTAGTCAGTGGTAACTAGTTAAGCATACTTAGAAAAAAACCACTAGGCAATGGTTTGGTCACGATGTTTTGTTTCCCCGCGCGCTCCGACTCACTTGCAAGGATTCGAACGAAGTGCATCGACGCGGCGTCCGAACACGCTTTCCACTAACCTATCGTATATGGGTAGAGAAATAGTTGAGGAAATAAGGAATAATACATAAATATACTTTTATTATGTGTATAGAATTTTATGCAAACTATTGGAGAAGTATGTATAGGAAAATTAAACGAACCATACACACTATTTGTAATAGAGATCGGAAACCATGCAACTGCTTCCGCCGACTGGATAGAGTTACCACGACGCGTGTAGCTAACACACACCACCTTTATTCACGTAACTTATTTGCTTATTTAACTAACATCATTTACAATTTTAATAAACTAGCGGGCCCGGCAGACGTTGTCCCGCCCTGATTATGAAAAAATCCTTGACAAATTATATACTAAAACGTTCCTCTTCAATCACTCTATCCACCGGTGAAAACTGCATGAAAATCCGTTCGGTAGTTTTTGAGTTTATCGCGAACAGACAGACAAACAGACGCGGTAGGGAACTTTGTTTTATACTATGTAATGATTACGTTAACATTCACTTTTACTAAAGTTTTCCTTGTGTACTTAGTCCTATGTTCTTGGAAAAATGTAAACAAACATAATATTGTTCACAGAAATTATATTTATATATTTATTGAATAATGAAAGTGAGAAACTATTATGTTAAAGTTTTGCTATATTTTATTTCATCTCTTAACTAACCACCCCACCAAAAAAAGACCCTTCAGAAAAAATATACTTTTCCCGAAGGATAAATCAAATTCACCTTGATGCGTGTGAAGTCGCGAACAAAAGCTAGTTTCATTATAAAATATAGTAATTCTAGATTTCGACTAAATTTGACTATAACACTCATCTAGACTTTCATTGATAAATCTTTATGAACTTGCAAACGAAGGAATAAATAACTATTGATTAATTAACTTCGTCTCTTGTTATAATTAATGAAGGTATATTTCACAATATTGTTTTAATAAGCGATGTGTTCTACTACTTTACGTGATAACATTAGGTCTTTTGTTTTGCATAATAATGTTTGAAGACGATACCCTCACTTGCTATGAAAGTATTACTTAATATGTTAGGATGTATTAAAACTAAAATATTACTGAAACAATAGTTGAATTTCGAGAGTAGACGTCTGTTAAAGTTAGTCATTTAACTTGTAAAAAATTTTAAACAAATTAAAACATAAATAATGAATTGGAAAGAGGAAATAAAAAACTTTTGATTTATGTACAATATCCCTCTTTGTCTTGTTTCTGAATTGGTTCAATTAATATTCGTAGCGCGCGGCCGACGCCGCCGCCGCTCGCAAATTAACCGACAAGTTAATAACATGATTTATAAGTAATAAGCAATAACTCATTTTGTCATGTTGTTTATTTGATGAAAACACTTTTGGTTGTTTTACATCTTTTTATCTCTTCGGTGCATTTTACGAATAGTTCTCTATTTAAACATAAGATAAATGTTCTTATTACTTTATATAAAAAATAATTACATGATATAGCGATTCGAGTTAAAATAACATCATAGTCTAACGCAAAACTAATCTAGATATCAAAATCTACAAAACTATGGAACGTCAATTGGGAATACTCTGATTCAAAATTCATTATGTAGCCATGAATTTTTAATACTAATCATATCTGTAATAATTGATAACAACGCCATCTAGTGGTGGAATGGAAAACTATAATTATACATATTTAATTTATATAATTTCGAAAAGCTTTTGACGGGAATGTATAAGATAAACAAGCAATCACATACTTTAAATTAAAGACATTTTAGATATTATAAAAGGTGGGGTATATCAACGGAATGACAAGTATCAGTTGAATGGAAAGGACTCATTAGCGTATTCAAAGGCAGAGCTGGTAGTTATTGCCCGGCGGCAATCAACTGCACACCTCTAGTACCAATAAAGAACACTTCAACTATTTTTTTTGGTGGGTGGGGTGGGTGGGGGGGAATTTTGGGGTGGAGGGCTGGCAAGGGGGGGGGGGGGGTGTGGGAAGATTAAATTGGGGATTATGGGAATTGGTGAGAGGGTGCGTTGTGCTGTAGGTTGTGCTTCATGTTGTTGGTGGGGGGGGGTGAGGGCCTTTAAAGGGAGTGAGAATTAAATATGGCTGGTTGCAGTTAAGGGTCGGTTTTGCATTGATTTTGTGTGTGTGAGTGTTTGTAGGAATTAGTGGATGGTGGGTTGTGTAGTTTGGGATGGGTTTTAAGCAAGGTTTCGTTGCGGTGGATTTGGCAGAGGGGTGGGAAAAGGTTAGAGTGGATAATAGTGACGATGGGTGTGGATGCTTGGCTAGGGATTTTATAGATATTTTTAAATATTTTTTGTTAAAAGTACGTGGGGGTTGATGCTGGGTTGTTTGACGGTGGTGTGCGTATAGGCCTTTAGGGCCTAAATTGAATAAAGTGTTTTGAATTTGAATTTGAATTTGAATCTATTCAATTAGCCATTTCACTGTTTTAATTAATCGTTTGGTTTTGTATACGACTAAGTATCCTGTTACACTGCGGTTCCAAATCAATTGTCCCAATTCATTCATTTACTACAATTGCGAAACGAATTCCGCCTGTTTGTTTGCTATTTTATCATGATTATACATTTGAATAAACCGAATGCAATGCAATTTTATATAAACTTAGACTTATATCTCATACAGATATAGTTGCCGGGAAAAAAAACCAGTTTTAATATATACGAAATAGTATAAATAAAATAAAGAAAAATTGCTTTTTTTTCCCGTAATATTTCTTACATAAAAATATGAACCAGGTAATAGAGCCACGCTGAAGCTATTACTGGTTCAGCACGAATGGGTCGGCTCGCCCGAGGTACTACCACCCGACCCACAGAAATCCGACATGAAGTAACAGTGCTTGCGTTGTTGCGTTTCGTTCGGTCAGTGAGAGCGCCGGATACTCGCTTCTCCTCTACTGCCCTCTTCCTCACTACCCCCTCCCCCAAACACAGGCTGGCATCGCAATTGCGACTCCCCTGCTGTTGCAAGTGTCTATGGACGGTGGTGATCACTTAACATGAGGTGACCCACTTGTTCGTTTGCCTCCTATGATATAAAAAAAGAAAAGAGCGATAATAAAAATGTTAAAGATGTTAATATAACTTTTATATCTGCCCTAATAATACTGGGATATAAATACTTAGCTACTGAGTAAAGACCTTCTCCTGAATAAAGTTGGTTGCCACGTTAGCCCACGATGTATCAGCAATTTCAATCTCTACAATATTTCCAGTTATATAGTCAAGTTTTCACTCGACTTCCGGTTACTTTCAAATTAATACTAAAAGTGCCCCAGTACACAGTTTGCCTGCTAACTTCCATGTCAGACGTAATATATTTATATTAGCATCAATTTTATTCGCAGATCAGAGAGACCATATATGTTAAGATTAACAATGGAAGGCAGTAGCATTTAGGATTTCTAAATATAGCTTAGCCTATACATAAACATTTATCAGTGAATATAAAGCAAACATCTCAAGTTTTCTTTGGCTCTGATCGCAAAAAACGGCAACCGTTGTGAACAGTCATCTTTAACACCCGCCGTTGAAGTTATCATCTCGTTGAAAAAACCTAACCCGGAATAGTTAGATATATACAGAGTAATCCCGAAATATAAACTGCAGGTCATAATCAGAAATTTTAATGTCTTATTTTTCTAAAATGTATGTTGTATTGAATAAAAAGTAGATATTTTTGACTTTATAACTCTTGCGATAATAATATGCCGATGTACGGGTACCTAAATAAATAAACATAGTAAGCGAGCTAGGAGACGCCTTGTTTTCGCTTGTCGAGCAAACAATATTACCATACGTGAAGGCCGAGTGAAGCCATTAGCCCGCCCGACTTTCTCAGTTAAGATGTTTACAATGTCATAACATTATATTAGTTTTTAGTTACTATACTATATATTATTATATAAAACAGACAATTCAAACAGTTTGCGATATCGGACCTCGTGAATCGCTAAGCAACGAATTTAAAAAATTCAGTATCCCAAGTTGCCCTAACAACAGATCCTTGAAAATTGAATTTAGGTTCGGAAAAACTGATAACTTTAAACTGTAAGCGAGCGACACGACTTTAATGCTAGAAATAATTATAACATAATCGTTTAGATGTAGTAAGACAAAAGTTTTTAGGTTATAGTGTTAGATACTACAATATACTACGTAATTACATTGACGATTTATAGAACAAGTTAAATAATCATGTAAAGTAAGTTTAATTATCGAAAGGTTTATTATGCGATGTAATATTACGTCACAGATTGTGATGTGTACAAATGACACCCTCTATAAACAATAATTATACAGTAAAAAAAATGACAAACAATCCAGTTTGTTACCGATCGTTTGCGATTACTAGGCCGTTTATTTGAAACGATGGCATGTTTTAACGTTCATACGCACCTTCTTAGGACCTACATTCAATAAAGTATTTTCGATTTTCATTATGATAGTTAACTATTGATAAAATAGTTAGATAAAAAAAGTGTGTGTTGGGGTCGAGTAAAGTTACTTTGTGGTAAAATTTAGTACCACCGAGGATAGGACATACTTTTGATTTTTGACCATTCCCGGCGTGCGCGTCGCTCAGTTTGCTTGCTGTCGTCGTGTGTGAAGTGCGTGTCCTTTGAGATAGTAAAAAGTCATCGAATCATAGTTTTTTTTTAATTGTGGACTACAACGAGAACTCGCATCGCAACTCGTTGGCGCCGACCACCGGCATCAAACAGAGCACAGTACCGGTGAGTGGTCATAAAATTTGATCCCTATTCTCGCTGAATTTTATAGTCGTCATATTCGCCCTATTCGCCCCATAGTTTGCTTCCCGGTCGCGTGGGAGCAACCAGTGTGTTTGTTAATTGTTACGACATTTTGGATCAATATATAGAATGTCAAACCGTTGAGCTTCCAAGCAATTAACGAACTTAAATTCAACACCCGCAACGTATGGCCACGAGCTTAATGACATACTTTGTAGATAAACTGGTAGCCAGTCAAATAATAGATAGCAACTGTTTTGTTTATATGCTCCACGTTTTTTATACAATATGTAAAAGTACAATTGTAATGAACTTATATTATAAAATATCTTTCGATTACAACCTTTTTAAAGTACGACGACAAATTGTCAGAAATGTTTTTAATGGTAAACTAAAACCAACTACCACTGAGAAGTTTACAATCCATCGACAGTCGCCACTGACTCGCCATCGTGCAAGCCTCTCTGCAGTAGGATATACCATTATTAATTCTGAAACCCGACAAACCAAAACAGAGTCACTAAGTAGAGTTTATCGCCATGTGTACGATGGTAGCGATCCAAATAAATACAAGCACTCTACCATACTGTTCTTACTGTGTATTTCACTCACAGAAATTATACAATGTATTTTTCTTTAGTATATCCATTAGAGTATTTATAAAAAACTACACAGAGATTACCTAGTAGCATTGAATTCTGAAAGTTGTATGAAAAATAAAATATGAGGCACACGATGCAAACAAGCTTCTTACGAAGCCGGCGCTCGCTTCTTTCGCATATATATTTATAAGCCTTATGGACACACTCATGAGCGGAGCGGTGAGCTATATTGATCGCTGAATTATTTACTAGACTTGTGTATAGAAATAATTTGGTGATTATTAAATAACAGAGAATACGGAAGCAAATAATTACAACGAAACTAGTTACATTATTTACAATAAATGTTATCGAATTAAAATTTTCGATAAGTAATGTTGGGCTTATAGTACGAGGTAAATTAGCGGACAATTTGCAGTCTTTTGGTATAAAGTAATTAAAAAATAAATTAGGATAATATATCAGTATGTTTTTTTCAATCAAACTAAAGCCTGTGATTAATAGTAAACTGATTAAATATTTTAATATTATTAAATATGATTATTTAGAACGAAGATGTAGAAGCACATTGTGAAGTACTTTAAAATAAATAATTACATATTACTTATAGATTTGAAAGTGGGAATTTTTAAGAAAAAGATAAATATAAAGGAAGAAAAAAGGAAAAAAAGGGGAATAAAAAAACCAACAAGACATTTGTTGGTTGAAAAAAAAAAAAAAAAAAAAAAAAAAAAAAAAAAAAAAAAAAAAAAAAAAAAAAAAAAAAAAAAAAAAAAAAAAAAAAAAAAAAAAAAAAAAAAAAAAAATTGGTTGGTTGTTGTTGGTTGTTGGTTGGTGTTGGTTGTTGGTTGGTGTTGGAAAAAAAAAAAGAAGAAGAAGACAGACAGACAAAAATGAAAAAGATATTGCTCAATAAACAAAGCCCGAAAAATTAAAAAAATAAATAAAAAATTGTTGAAGGTAATTTGACAGCTTTTTGTGTATTATTTTAGCGAATACTCACTAGTCGATTTAGGTGTTACAACAAATCGCGACTAAGAGGGTTGTTGTCTTTCCTACATTATATCATGTAAGTCTTATTGGGAGTGTGGCGCTTTTCACTTTTTAAGGGTGATTAACGGAAAAATTAAAATAGGAGATGCAAAAAGAGAATTACTAACAACAATCCGTCTAACAGTATTATGAAGGACAGTAATATAAAATTATGGACGCGTCGTTTTGTTGAGCCTAATAAACATTTATCGCGTCGTTCATGATCGCACTATCACTGTACCAATATTATTGGTTTTCGATGAAGACAAAAACATCTCACCCGACACGACAAGGTACGGTAGGCATCGGACGATACACTACTCAGAAAACCAATTGTCTGGACATATCTACAAGAACCACTATGTGGCTCTGATGTATTTGGTATTCCAAATAGATGTATTATTTACATGTAAAATATTAAATCTTATTAGGCCATGTACCTTATAATGAAAAAAAGGAAAACCTTATAAAGATCACTTTGTTGTCCGACACTTAGTCTATCCATGTTTTTCGAAAATAGTTTGAAGTATAGAGTCAATATTAATAGCGAAAAAAATATCGATGATCACCTATAGCTGTAAAAAAAAGTTTTTAAATTAACCTAATACATAGATGCTCCACATATTGCTGACAGAACGATTATGAAACCTGTAGGGTATTTCCTATGGGTTAGAAGTCTTGAAATTTAGCGTTTTTTCTTATTTCTTTAAGGACAATTTGTGAAATAAATGCGGAGATTTGAAAATCTCTCTGGAATTATAAGCTGACAAAGTTACATTTGCTGTTATTTCATATTGAACTTCTACAAAACAAGATTTGTCATATGCGCATAAATTAGTATCCCGATTTTCGGATTGATAAAGGCACTAAAATATAAATCGAGAAATGATAAATAATGTGGCAATAACAGACAGATAACATATAAGTAAAAAGATACATTTAGTACGAAACGCTGAGAGGACACGAATTCTACTCGATAGTTGATAGATTTCTATGGATAAGCTTATAGGTCAAATAGTGGAGACCAAAGCAAATCAGACAGGATAAACGAAAATAGAAAACTGAATATCCTTGCTTCTAAGAAAGTATTTGTTTCGTACCGCAGTTGTGAGTTGGTCATATGAAGACATAATAATATTATCTATAAATTAACTTATGATTTAGTTACAGTCAACCTATGTTTTTATGAGTAATAAGTTATGTAGTTGTTGTTTAAAGTGAATACGCAGTAAACACGACGTCGTGCAATATGTAGGTTAGGGCGGGCGGGAACGCATAGGTCGGCGCCGGAGCGTCGCGGCGCCCGCCTTAATGAGTTCGCGGCGGGAGACAAAGATGTCAACGTATCTTTTTCTTCAACCGTTCAATATAAATGGAATTTGTTTACATGTTTCAGATATTTCTTAGACGCATTATGCAGCTGTGGTCTCTTTTTATGTTTGTAATAGATTCATAATTTTGCTTAAAATCCGGGACAACGTGAACGGTTAAACTTTATTGCGGATCCCGTCGGGTGAACATAATGTAGCATAAGAGATAAGCTAACAATTTCTCCGAACCTATATTGTAAATAAACAATTTTCTAGATTACAAAGTACTTTGTAGTAAAATCTGAAAAAAAAACGCACAATGTACTCTGAGAGTAATGCTAAACAAGGAAAAAGGAATACATCACAAAAATCATTTCCAATAATACCATAATATACTGGTGGATTCTGTAGGCAAGTATCCTACCAGAGACTTTAATAAGTTGTGGATTAAAGTAAAATATTAAATTAGGAATTATTTTGAAGTAAAACGAGCCTTAAAATTTTGAAATATATATTTTTAATTCTGTCAATATTTTTGAAATTTTCTTTACTGTATTCTATGTACTACTGTACTACCTGTATTATTATCTTATCTATCGCTTTTTATATAAAAATTGTTTAATGTAAAATATTTACTTTCCCGTACGATGTTTCTGTAAACCTTGTCTCGACAATTACAAGCACAATAGAAAAAGAATTCGCTCAATACGAACTGTCATTGCCACTTTAAAGTGTTGTGAAGTGTTGTGCTTACATTCGGCAACTGATTTTTTTTATATTGCTAGAAAACGTTGAACATCTCTTTATTAGATGGAGGTACGACCTATGAAGTTTTTGGGTGAATAAAAAAATATTATTAACTAGCTGACCCGTGCAACTTCGTTTGCACCAAATCGGTTATTACCGGTTTCAATTGTATTTTTAAACGCAAATAATCTTAAAAAACCTAAACCCCTATTGCAGCGTTATCCAGCACTTTCAATAGTGAATCCAAACTATCCAGGGACTCACTCAAACATATACCCAGTTGGTATGTGAGAAATCTTTTAAAATAAGCCTAGAATCTGTTCACAGCATTACCTAAAGTAGTGCCATCAAAGTGAAGATCAAAACTAACTTACATATATTGCCGATAAATGTCTTCCTAGTACCCTTGTAACTTCATCACGTAACATACTGTAAAAATTGAACTTTATCTACATTAAATTTTCATTTTGTTTTAGTTGTTTGTTTTATAAGAATTTGTAAAGTATACGTGAAATCTGCATTCAATTTTAATTTTGTCACATTTATTTTACTTTTGACATATAAACCACCTTTTTTACTGAGATACTGAACTTGGGATAATATACCTTTCTAACAGTGAAAGAATTTTTGAAATCGGATCAGTAGTAAGTACCAAGCATTCCTCGAAAACAGAACTTTACCTCTCATTATAATATTAGTATAAATACAACATAGTATGGTAACTGCAAACACCTCAACTGATTTATTTTAATCTTAGATTCACAAACCTGAACCCAACTACTTCAAAACTCAACAATATTTAGAAAACTAATTTTATCAAATATCGAAACAACACACGTACTAATAGAACTCTAATTGAGATTCATCTTCTACAATGCAATGTAACTATTATCTACCTTGTATATAATACTATACTAATAATACTATCTTGTCATCTTTGTTTAGCAAATATTTTTTATACAATAAAATAAGTGTAACAACATAAATGACAGTTTCGTTTACACATATTTGTTTCATATGTGGTTGATAATTACGCATAGAAATGTCATATAGCCGTAGCTCAGTTATAACGTACTGGACATTGTATCATCCGACGGGGCCGACGGTTCGAAACCCGACGATTTCTTTTTTTGGTATTTTTTTTAAAGTAGCTTAGGGAAATATAGCTTATCTTTTTTGCTAATCTGTCTGCTATATATAGCGCAATGAAAATTTACCAAAATTCGTCAAAAATTTCATTAACTACAAATTTTTGACTTTCGTCCGTTATCCTGGAGAATCCCTTGCGTTTTATGAGATAAAAGATATAATCCTAGATTATATCTTCTATCTAGCGATCCTAGATGTAACCTTGTAATATTAGTTATCACTGTGCCAAATTTCGTCAAAATTGGTTCAGTACTTTCAGAGTGATACGTGTTCAAAGGGACAGATAAACAGGCAGATCCTGGAGAATCCCTTGCGTTTTATGAGATAAAAAGTATCCTAGATGTAATCTCGTAATATTAGTTATCATTGTGCCAAGTTTCGTCAAAATCGGTTCAGTACTTTCAGAGTGATGCGTGTTCACAGGGACAGACAGACAGACAAAAATTGTAAAAAGATTATTTTTGGCTTCTATATCGATAACAAAGACTGCCCCGATCAAAATTTTCAAAAAATATTTAATGTACAGATTTGACCTTGCTACAGTTTTATTATAGTACTAGCTGACCCGTGCAACTTCGTCTGCACCAAATCGGTTATTACCGGTTTCAATTGTATTTTTAAACGCAAATAATCTTAAAAAACCTAAAACCCTATTGCAGCATTATCCAGCACTTCCAATCGTGAATCCAAACTATCCAGGGACTCACTCAAACATATACCCAGTTGGTATGTGAGAAATCTTTTAAAATAAGCCTAGAATCTGTTCGCAGCATTACCTAAAGTAGTGTCATCAAAGTGAAGATCAAAACTAACTTACATATATTGCCGATAAATGTCTTCCCAGTACCCCTTGTAACTTCATCACGTAACATACTGTAAAAGTTGAACTTCATCTACATTAAATTTCCATTTTGTTTTAGTTGTTTGTTTTATAAGAATTTGTAAAGTATACGTGAAATCTGCATTCAATTTTAATTTGGTTACATTTATTTTACTTTTGACATACAAACCACCTTTTTTACTGAGATACTGAACTTGGGATAATATACCTTTCTAACAGTGAAATAATTTTTGAAATCGGACCAGTAGTAGGTACCAAGCATTCCTCGAAAACAAAACTTTACCACTCGTTATAATATTAGTATAAATACAACATAGTAACTGCAAACAGTAGTCCGGTGAAGCTGTTAAGACCTTGCTAGGTCAATACCGTGGTCAGTTCGAGAAAAAAAAAATAACTGCATACACCTCAACTGATTTATTTTAATCTTAGATTCACAAACCTGAACCCAACTAATTCAAGACTCAACAACATTTAGAAAACTAATTTTATCAAATATCGAAACAACACACGTACTGATAGAACTCTAGTTGAGATTCATCTTCTACAATGCAATGTAACTATTATCTAGGTTTATGTTTTAGGAAAAAATCTGGTCACCTTTGTTTAGCAAACATTTTTTATACAATAAAATAAATGTAACAACATATGACAGTTTCGTTTACACATATTTTCTTCATATCAGGTCGATAATTACACATAGAAACGTCATATAGCCGTAGCTCAGTTATAACGTACTGGACATTATATGGTCCGCCGGAGCCGACGGTTCGAATCCCGGCGGTCTTTTTTTTTTTGGTATTTTTTTTTAAGTAGCTTAGGGAAATATAGCTTATCTTTTTAGCTAATCTGTCTGCTATATATAGCACAATGAAAATTTACCAAAATCCGTCAAAAATTTCATTAACTACAAATTTTTGACTTTCGTCCGTTATCCTGGAGAATCCCTTGTGTTTTATGAGATAAAAAGTATTCTACATGTAACCTTGTAATATTAGTTATCACTGTGCCAAATTTCGTCAAAATTGGTTCAGTACTTTCAGAGTGGTACGTGTTCAAAGGGACAGACAAACAGGCAGATCCTGGAGAATCCCTTGCGTTTTATGAGATAAAAAGTATCCTAGATGTAATCTCGTAATATTAGTTATCACTGTGCCAAGTTTCGTCAAAATCGGTTCAGTACTTTCAGAGTGATGCGTGTTCATAGGGACAGACAGACAGACAGACAGACAGACAGACAGACAGACAGACAAAAATTGTAAAAAGATTATTTTTGGCTTCTATATCGATAACAAAGTCTACCCCGATAAAAATTTACAAAAATTATTTAATGTACAGATTTGACCTTGCTACAGTTTTATTATAGTATAGATAGATAGATAGATAAAATAATTTACACATATTTTTTCGAAAATCTTTTATACTTTTTAATCTGAAGATTACGTAAAACAGAAGAAGACGCTGGTATAACTTAGTCTGACAATACTTCTTAACACGAGAACGGTTTACTTTGCGAGGGCGAACTGAACAACACGTCTAAATATTTAACCAGATATACGTTTACGATGCGCGAGACAACCCTTCTGATTAAATATTAATGCACTAGGGCTGTCACTATTTATGGGAACGATCGATTTAGTTGGAGCCAATAGTCGTTTTCTGAAAATGGATCTGGGGCGATCGCGGTCGATGGTAAGTGTTTAATGTAAGTTTAATATTTATTATAGTCTCAAAGAAATAATTGCACTATATTACAATCGAAAGTTTTGAAACAATAACTGGTTAATTTCAAGTTGAAAATCTATAACCTAGCATCAACGGGTGTGTCCTATGTTGGATTACATCGTCCTTTAAAACGAAATATAATTATGGTCAAATGCTACAACCTACAAAATAAAAAAAAAACAAAACACCTTTTCCTCCGTTTTAATCACAATGTCCAAGTAGGATTTGTTTCAATATGCCAGGTATTATTTGACTCTTCTTGACAAAAAAATAACAATAATTAGTATGAAATCTGAAATATTTTCATAAATACGACAGTGAGTAGAAGCTCGAATGATAGTAGATCAGTTAGAGCCCCGTAATGTATAGTTGTATGTACTTAATTTTTAACTAGCTGATTCGGCCACACGTTTCTTTGTCCCAGTTGCTGAAAAAGAAATAAAAAAATTAAAACGTCGCGCCATCTATGAGATATTTATAACAGTAAATCCTACACTGTTCTGTCAACAAACCAATTTAAAGTGCCATGTTTTCGAGTCTGACGAAATTTACAGTTAATAACAATAATCAACATTGACAATCATTTAATTTGTAATTAAAAAATACTTAGGTCATTAATCGAAATATAAATTATCCTATCTCTCAAGTTGGACCAAATTATACATAAACGAAGATCATTTCACGAAGATCGGTTGGGTAGTTTCGAAGTTCATCGTGAACAAACACCATGACATTGTGTTTTTATATATTTAACACACACCTGAGCTAAATTGTTCTATTTATCTTAACATTATCAAAAATTAAATAAACGTTAATTTAGATCTTGAAAATACGCTCTAAGTGCCTAAATATTCCACTGCGTCAAATCATAATCCACCTCTGTCACCGCGAACGTCGTCAAGAAACACGGCTGGGCACTTTATTACTATCATTGTTTATATTCATATACGCATAAAATTACATATAACATGTACAGTCTAAAAATTACCTCACATAATGCTTTATATTTAGTCAAGCAAGTCGAATACATGCTATAGTCAATATTATTACGAAATGAGTTATAAGTAGCAGGTGACAATTATTTCTTTTTAACCTTTTTTTTTAATTTAAATTAAACACTTAATTTAAAATGTATCATAGTTTTATATCTATAATAATTATTCTTATACAAAATATTAAATTATATATTTTTTCTAAATATTACAAATTATGTAACACGTCATCTACTACATATTACACGAACTATTAATGTGAAACATCTATAGGCGCACCCTAAATCTCATTTTGGCTTGGCGACGTGTGGCGACACGCAACACAAATTTTGCACTATTAACGTAATACTCAAAAACATTTGCAACGCATGTATAAATATAAGATTCAAATTGTTTTTATTTAATGTTCTGTGACGTCACACACACGCGAGAGAGTCGCGTAGATAGAAATGTTTTGTCGTCAACGTTCGTATCACGTTGAAAACACCGGTTCTCGTCCGATCACCAAAATTAAGCAACGTCGGGCGCGGTCAGTACTTGGATGGGTGACCGCCTGGGTGCACCGCGTGAGTTGATAGTACATGGCAAATATTATATCTGAACGTCAGTAAAATAATTCAGATATAGCAAATAAATGTTCCGACGCTTAGTGGCAGCGTATTAGTGCATAACATTTATTTTTCACATCTGCCAGGCGTCCCGTGACGGCTCAATTTTTTTATGTATATTTTTGCAAAGTGTATATTACAACTGTAAAATATATTATTAACTGTAAAACACTGCCAACTGTTGAAGTTTTAGTGAAGTATTTTTATTATCAAAACGATCAGTATCGTGAAGAATAAATAAATAGGCTTAATAGTAATTGTGTTTGTTAGAAATAGTGGTGACCGCCTGGGTGCACCGCGTGAGTTGATAGTACATGGCAAATATTATATCTGAACGTCAGTAAAATAATTCAGATATAGCAAATAAATGTTCCGACGCTTAGTGGCAGCGTATTAGTGCATAACATTTATTTTTCACATCTGCCAGGCGTCCCGTGACGGCTCAATTTTTTTATGTATATTTTTGCAAAGTGTATATTACAACTGTAAAATATATTATTAACTGTAAAACACTGCCAACTGTTGAAGTTTTAGTGAAGTATTTTTATTATCAAAACGATCAGTATCGTGAAGAATAAATAAATAGGCTTAATAGTAATTGTGTTTGTTAGAAATAGTGATTATTTTAAATCAATAAATACATTTTGTGTTATATTTTCCAACTAGACAAGTTAAGGAACTTCGCGAGTCTCCGCAAAGCTATGCTTTTAGCTTGTTGTAGAACAAAATGTAACTTCATAAATACAATTTGTTTAGGTTACTTAAACTTAAAAGGAAATTATACGTAATATTGAATAACGGAAAGACTAAATAGGTTGAGTTTGACGGTGCATAATATTAAAGCGCACGCGCGCTGGTTTCTGGTTCCCGACAACCCTGCCGCTCAAATATTAACGCGAGGGTTACCACGACGCTTTGTAGCTGTATCGATTCTAATAAAAATCTATAGCTATTATATATCAGATATTATTAAAACGGTTATAAGAAGACATTCGAGTAATCAAAAGCTCGCGAACGCGCGTTTTGGGTAATGTATTTTGTCGTAATACGGCTTATTATACGTTATTACAATTGTAATAAACGAAAATAATGTGAGGCCATTGTCTCCACGTCCTCGGCGACCGACTGGAGGTAATCTCTGTCATAGATTTACTTATATAGTATCTACTTACACAATATTATTTACATATGTAATGAAACTAGTTTAGTAGAATGAGATTTCTTCTCCGTTTATCTGTATAACAATATATTATTTTCATGTCACTCTTAGATCAACACAACGTGGGATAGCTCTCAAATGGCAGGCAAATTTCACTTTTTTAAGCTTACCTGATACTTCTCATTATATCTAGAAGAGTTTAAACAATATCTGTATAAATTATAGCCTCTGTGTTATTCTGATGTATAAGCCACATATATCATTGTTTTGTGTATAGGAAATGTGTGAGGATGGATTGATGCTTGTTAACTGTTGGAGATAAAAATGAGTCATCATGAACTGTTAGAGATATCGGACCAGATAAATTGAGGACGGAATGTCTCAAGAAACCAGATTATTTCGCCCTTTCACCCCCATTATTGGCAGTGGTTAACTAGATGAGATTTGGACTTTATGATTAGATGCCGCGATAATAATAATTAATAATCATATTCATTAATCATATACCACAACATGACAAACATGTTGTACCGACCCTACTTATGTGGGATAATGGTAAGAAGAAGAAGAAGAAGATTAGATGCCGCGAGGGCAAGGGTAGGCGGATAGGAACAACCGCGGGAAGAAAAAATATGCAATCGATTGAGCTAAAAGGAAAATAAAACATACCTATCGAACTGTTGTTGCTTCCGATCACTGTATTCAGCGCGTCTGCAATGGAGAATCCTCTTATTTCAGTCACGGCTATTTAATAATCACAAAGACACAGTAATCGCGTGTAGTGAGGAGCTGACACTCACTCGCGGCACAGACGAGGATACCAGACGTGAAAGGAATAGAAGGTGCCCTCGCGGATTCTAACAAAACATCTATAAAATACCTACCAACGGCATATCATAGATATTTAGTAACAACATAAACTAACTCGAAAAAATAGGGATTAAAGTACAAAACACGAGTAAATTTATGGCATAAGTAACCACCGTTCAGTTTAAGTGATGCATATGTGTAGTTTTTGCGGTTAAACCACATTGTTTCAGCACCGCACCGCATCGCACCGCTCCGCATCCGCCCGTTCTACCGCACTCGTAAATAACACGCGTCCGAGAACTGTTTACCTACGTATACATTTGTTATACTTATTCGAATAAATTCGTGTTTCGTTTTATTTAGTCTGTATTGCAGTAAATGTAAGCAGCGTTATCAAATTTCTCATTATAATCAAGCGACATAAAGCTCGAGTAACTGCATCAATGATGACTCGGTGATAAATTGAAATAAGTCGGAGTTTCTGACAAAAGCTTTCGATGATAGTAAACTACCATCCTCAAGTTGCAAATATGTCGACCAACAAAGGTGTGTTGCGACTGTTGGACTTCAGAGTCAGTCCAGTCTAGTAAGTTATCACGTTAGGACACATCTTCATATAAATCAGGTGAGATTGTGAGGTTGAGGTAAAACCTATACAGTGAAAGATGCATATAGGTTGTATTTTTATGAATGCTAGTGTTTGCCTACGTCCGGTAGCGCCCATAGCGCTACGACACATCTGAGAAGCGAGACTACAACGCGACCGGAACATTAACACTAGCGCCACCATATTAGAGATACATCAGTTCTACATATAAATAAAAACGATTATATAGAATTCCTGTATTACTTAAATAACAATAATTTGATCGTTACTATTATTTTGTGTCACTAAATTATTTTGGAGAAATTTAAGTAAATAGTAATTGCGTTGATTTTCACAATTTGGCAGATAAAAAGGCAAGATCTCGTTGATCTATATGTATATAGTCAGGTAAAGCTGTTAAAGCCTCGCTAGGCCAATAACGTAGTCAGTTCCAGAAAACAAAATTATCTACGTGCACATCTATGTCGCAGTTATTGCAAAGCGAAGTTCTAGTGCCTACAGAGTGTTGATGGGTTTCCCTAACTGACAGACCGACTATGAGTATTTTGTAACACTAGGCACTATACATCGTTCATTCTCCAGTATTGTTGCCAAAATAATTAATAGTTACAGCATATATTGAAAGAGAAACTTATTTGCTTTCTCTTCCTATTTCTTGACATTTTTGTAACAAGTAAAGACATTATAGTGTCTTCTCCATATATTATTCTTTACTAACGACTTTTGATATATATTCTCCTTAACTTTCCTTGTTTAATATTCAAGTAATAGTAGTAGCAAACACTGCTGAGAAAGTTTTCCTATCTAATTTTTATTACCGTAGTTTTTTATTCCTGATAGTAACTGACATACGTCTATACTATAATAAAACTGTAGCAAGGTCAAATGTGTACATTAAATATTTTTTGAAAATTTTGATCGGGGTAGACTTTGTTATCGATATAAAAGCCAAAAATAATCTTTTTACAATTTTTGTTTGTCTGTCTGTCTGTCTGTCTGTCTGTCCCTGTGAACACGCATCACTCTGAAAGTACTGAACCGATTTTGACGAAACTTGGCACAGTGATAACTAATATTACGAGATTACATCTAGGATACTTTTTATCTCATAAAACGCAAGGGATTCTCCAGGATCTGCCTGTTTGTCTGCCCCTTTGAACACGTATCACTCTGAAAGTACTGAACCAATTTTGACGAAATTTGGCACAGTGATAACTAATAATCCAAGGTTACATCTAGGATACTTTTTATCACATAAAACACAAGGAATTCTCCAGGATAACGGACGAAAGTAAAAAATTTGTAGTTAATGAAATTCTTATCGGATTTTGGTAAATTTTCTTTGTGCTATATATAGCAGACAGATTAGTTAAAAATGTAAGCTATATTTCCCTAAGCTACCTTAAAAAAAAATACCAAAAAAAAAGACCGCTGGGTTCCGAACCGTCGGCTCCGTCGAACCACATAATGTCCAGCAAGTTACAACTGAGCTACGGCTACATGACATTTCTATGCGTAATTAGCAACCACATATGAAACAAATATGTGTAAACGAAACTGTCACTTATACGTTGTTACACTTATTTTATTGTATGAAAAATGTTTGCTAAACAAAGGTGACAAGATTTTTTCCTAAAACATAAACCTAGATAATAGTTACATTGCATTGTAGAAGATGAATCTCAATTAGAAGTCCATCAGTACGTGTGTTGTTTCGATATTTGATAAAATTAGTTTTCTAAATATTGTTGAGTCTTGAAGTAGTTGGGTTTTAGGTTTGTGAATCTACGATTAAAATAAATCAGTTGAAGTGTTTGCAGTTACCATACTATGTTGTATTTATACTAATATTATAATGAGAGGTAAAGTTTTGTTTTCGAGGAATGCTTGGTACCTACTACTGATCCGATTTAAAAAATGATTTCACTGTTAGAAAGGTATATTATCCCAAGTTGAGTATCTCAGTAAAAAAAGTGGTTTATATGTCAAAAGTAAAATAAATGTGACAACATTAAAATTGAATGCAGATTTCACGTATACTTTACAAATTCTTATAAAACAAACAACTAAAACATAATGGAAATTTAATGTAAATAAAGTTCAATTTTTACAGTATGTTATGTGATGAAGTTATAAGGGGTAGGTACTGGGAAGACATTTATCGGCAATATATGTAAGTTAGTTTTGATCTTCACTTTGATGACACTACTTTAGGTAATGCTGAGAACAGATTCTAGGCTTATTTCAAAAGATTTGTCACATACCAACTGGGTATATGTTTGAGTGAATCCCTGGATAGTTTGGATTCACAATGGGAAGTGCTAGATGTCGCTGCGATCGGCTTTTAGGTTTTTTAAGACTATTTGCGTTTAAAAATACAATTGAAACCGGTAATAACCGATTTGGTGCAGACGAAGTTGCACGGGTCAGCTAGTTTGTAAATATATTTAATCTTTACATATATAATTTTTTTGTCCGTGTCTATGTGACTGAACTCCTTCTAAACGGCTAGACAGATACTCGGTGAATTTTTTTGTTTGTTTGTTGAATTTTTGGTGGATGCACAGAGAGAGGCGTCACTTCCAGACGTCTCCATTATTTACGTATTGATCCTCCCTGTAATAGCCTTTATGTATTAAGACCCGCTTGACATAACACTTGAACTTACTACCTGGCAAATGGGTAATGTATTTTGGGACTTTTTTATAAAATCGAACACTATTACCTAAAAATCTGTTAATGGTCTTAGTGAGCCTGAAACATGGAGTGACCAGTTTGTTGTTGTTTCTAGTATTTAAATTATGTCGGTCTTTTAGTAAATCCAGATTATTTAAGTTTTTGCGGACGTACATCAAATTCTCAAGAATATATTGGGAGAGCAGAGCTAAAATACCAAATTTCTGAAACTTAGTATTTAATGATTCGCGAGGCCCCAAATTATAGATTGCTCGAACTGCCCGTTTTTGTATTAGGAATATGGTGTCCACCTCACCTAATTTTACCTCCTCCACCTAATTTTTTTATATGAGGACACCATGGTAATTTAGAATCAAGCGTGATACCCAGGAACATGGTGTTGTCAACTAAGCCAACCAGATTCTCTTGGATCTCGATTTTACTATCAGGTGGAACATTAAACAAGGTAAATCTTATGGATTTTGTTTTGTCTGTATTTAGCAATAAATTATTTAATGCAAACCAATCGGAAATGTTCTTTAAGATACTGCTTATATACCTAAACTCGGAATCTATTATTTTTACTTTAAATATAAGCGAAGTGTCATCTCCGAAAAGAACTACATCATACTGCACAGTTATCAACCACTAGCGGCAGATCATTTATATATACAAGAAACAAAAACGGCCCTAAAATGGAACCCTGTGGAACGCCAATTCGAGTCAAGGATCCCGCAGACGTTGTCCCGTTTATACTAACTTTATGACAGCGATCTTTTAAATAGGAGACAAGAATGTCGAAGGAGACTCCACAAACTCTGTAATGTTTTAATTTCAGAATGATGGTACTATGGTCAACTGTCTTAGATAGATCACAAATACACCAATTGCATCCTGCGATCCCTCCCAAGTCCGCAATACATGACTTAAAAGCGTTACACCAGCGTCAGTAGTTGATTTTGATTTTGTGAAGCCAAACTGTCGACCATCCAAAATCTCTTGCGCTTTAAAATATTATACTAATTGCGTAATCATATTCTTCTTAACATTTTTACTTAACAACAGAAGTACAGAAATTAGTCTATAATTTCCAAGACTATTCCTACAGCCTTATTATGAAGGTGGTAAAGCCACGCTGTAGCTATTACTAGTTTCAGCATGAATGGGTCGGCTTGCCCGGGGTAGTACCACCCTCACACAGAACACCAACGTAAAGTAACAGTGCTTGCATTGTTGGATTTCGTTCGGTCAGTGAGAGCACCGGAGGCCCACCTCCTTTCCCCCTTTCCCTTCCCCTTTCCCCTTTGCCTACCTTTCCCCCATACACAGGCTGGCAACGCATTGGAACTCCCCTGGTGCTGCTAGTGTCTATGGACGGTGGTGATCATTTAACATTAGGTGACCCACATGTTCGTTTGCCAGCTTTAGACATAAAAAAAAGAAAAAAGCCTGATTTCAATAAAGGAACTACTTTACTTATTTTCATTAGATTGAGGTAGGTTCCTTGTGCTAAATATGGCGAAATATTGATAATTAAGGATACAACTAATATACAAGTAAGTCAGAAAATATACAAGTTGTAAGCACACTAATAAACAGATAGACAGACAGACATTTTCCTTTACTTTGTGCAAAGAATACATCTGATAAACAGTTCGTAATTCACAATTACATTAAGCCATATAAATGGCTATGGGATATATTGTTTTATATCAGAAACGTGGTTGCCGAACCACCCCAAGAAGATAAAAAGAAAAAAGTCAGATGTAGTAAAATAGAATAAAAAATAAAACCGATCGTAGCTATATCTAGACTATAAGAAAGCTTAAGTGAATTTGACAATAAAAATATATCCGCTCTGGCACTTTTACCAAGAAAATGGATTAGGGATGAAAGAATCGGACGCTTTACGATAACTGCCAGAGTAACACAATGGAGATGCCGGTGTGTCGTTTGTTTTTCTACGTAACTTGTTTTTTTATGCTATTTTATACATACGTGAATGTCTAGAATTGTGCATCCACTGAAAACGATGGTAACGTGTAATTTATTATAAATATATAATATATGTTAAAAAAAATAAACCTGATCGAGACTCTTGCCGGTTCTTCTCGATGTCTGGATTGTTTTCCGAACCGGTGGTAGTTTTGACGTTCATAAGCGCCTTTTTAGGGCCTAAACTGAATAAAGTATTTTTGATTTTAATATTTGTTTCTGAAATCTAAATGCTGTGTATAAACCGTATACTATAAGATCCTATGTAAGCTAAGATAAAATGTACAATTTCATTTGTTAAAATAATACGGAATGGTTTTGCCGGTGGAACCACGAAGCCAAGTTTTGATTGAATTACACCAGAGATGTAATCTGAGATGGAATTGAAATCAATACCAATGTAAGAGGCCAATTTCGGTTTGCGCCCAAGTCATAAAAACATTACTCGAACAAATCGATCTAAATTGAATTAAAACTACATTTGTTCTGTAATATATATAATTCAAATATTAACTGCAAAAAATATCAGAAATCAAAATACCACGCGGAGTATTGTCTTTCTCTATCACGCTCAACTATCTCTCTCGGTTTTCCCTACTTTTAGCATCAGAAATGTTTCTCTGAAAAATGTAATAGTAAAATTCGCATCGCACCCAAAAAAAATCTCAGTATATTTGTGTAATTATCCGCTATGTACTTAACAGAGTTATTACGAAAAACATAACAACGTGCTTGATTTGAGGTAACTGCCTAAAGAAGCTTTTAACGAAATGAAATATCAGTTTACATGTGTCGCTTGCACTGAACACATCTGTTTTTTGTACTTTATATTTACCGTTCTTATTTCATTCCATATTCAACAAATTTCTGTTCTGTGTACTCTGTATCTGGGGTTAATTAAGAATCTATTATTAGATGCTGTCGTATTGCAAATTCCACATTCAAAATTAAATTCAAAATTTAAATCCATTCCATGACCCAACCTTTATGATAACTTATTCCTATGGTAAGTTAGTGATCTATTCGATGGTATGTACGAGGATAGGAACACTAGTTAACACTCTTGTTTATTACAAATTATTAAAGCGATATTATTTAAAACTGAGACACTCTTAAGATCTGAAACGTTCTTATTATATTTTATAATTATTATTACTCATAATTCTAGTATATGTATATAGGATATAAATTATTTTTCATTCACTTCGTACCTACCGTTGTAAGCAGTTATATGAAGTGACTTATTAGGGAATATTTATACATATATGGTTGAAGTTTTTATTTAATTGATGTTTGTTAAAATAGATCGTGACACGTTTAGCTGAAAGCTTATCTTTATCAATACAACCGCATATACTACAAACCTTTACCGCTGAAACTTATATTAGTTATTATCTATTCTTCGTATAAATTATATAATCGCTCATTGCTTATGACTGAGACTGCGGGTTAAGTGAAGTTAAATTCATGAACCCAAGTCCGGAGCTCAAGTGTCCCAAGTTTTCAGTTAATATTTAGAAGCGTACTCGAATATCGGTTGCCTTTTTTAGGAAACCGTATTCTTTGTGTAAATATTACGAATATTATATTTTTCTTTGTACGCAATTATTTCAATTTTTATTTAGCTAACGAATATAACAAGACATTTTCTTACTAACATAATCTATATATATATTTTTTTATGTCATAGCAGGCGAACGAATAAGTGCGTCACCTGATGTTGAGTGATCACCACCGTCCATAGGCACTAACAACACCAGGGGAGTCGCAAGTGCCTTGCCAGCTTGTGTTTGGGGGAAAGGGAGGGAGAGGGGAGAGGAGAGGAGAGGCAAGCCTCCGGCGCTCTCACTAACCTAACAAAACGCAACAATGCAAGCACTATTACTTCCCGTCGGTTTTCTATGAGAGGGTGGTACTACCCCGGCGAGCCGACCTATTCATGTTGAAACCAATAATAGCTTCAGCGTGGCTCTACCACCTACAAACAAATATATATCTATACTAACTTATATTATAAAGAGGCAAAGTTTGTGAATTTGTGAGTTAAGGATGTTGTAGGGGGTAATCTCAGGAACTACTAGTCCGATTTGAAAAAATCTTTCAGTGTTATACGAGTATAGATCATTTATCGAGAAAGTTTATAGGCTATATCATCGCGCTAAGACCAGTATGAGCGGAGCACCAATGAAGAATGTTTCAAAACCTTTTTTTTTCCTCTTGGCAGCTTCGGCTGCGTGTTAGCCCAAAGTAACTATTCCACGCGGATGAAGTCGCGGATAGAGGCTAGTATACAATAAGACTGTGAGCATTTTATGGGGTAGATTAACCCTTTACCATTTTTTTAAATAGCCAACCTAGCTGGCGGGAATCTGCTAGTACATATATAGAAATGGATATTGGTGTCTATCTATTTATATAATGAATAAATTGTTTTTTATGCTAATTATTTTATTATAATATGCCATTAGGTGACACTAGACACTAATTTATTGTTATTGTGTCTATTGCTTCATGAACGAAGTTATGGTCGGTTGCTAGTATAAAAATTATTGTTAGTTTGCTTGTCAATGACAATTTATAATCTATAATGTATATTTTATACAGGAGAAAAAAGGCAAAATCAATATTTTCCTTTAATTGTAAACAAGAACAATATATTTCGAACTGGATTAATTAAAACAGCTGATTGGCCGCTTGTTGTTTGTGAATAGCTTTGATTGTTGTGATTGGCTGATTGGTCTGTTGTGTCGATGATTGCTTGAAATTAACGGATTTTATTGAAAGGCTGCAACCCTTTCAACAATGTACACAATCCGTTTTTCAAGCTTTGTTTAAATTTTATTGTTCCCGATGCTAGCGACTTTGTTACTGTACAAAAGCTTTTTGTTAATACTAGTAAAGTTTTACAACCTTACAAGTTACCTCTATCACATTTTATATATGCTGCTTAGCTCTTATGACAAATCGTAATAAGCGTACTTATATATGCCCTCTATCCGCATATAAGTCTTATGAAAATCGATGCTACTGTTTCGATGATTACTATAAACACAATTTCAATTTTTCGCTTTAATCTGGTAACTTTTTTTATATTATAGGGCGCAAACGAACAGGCGGGTAACCTGATGGTAAGTGATCACCACCGTCCATAGACACTAGCAACACATGGGGGGGGCGCAAGTGCATTACCGGCCTGTGTTTGAGGGAGGGGGAGTTGGGGTGGGGGAAGGGGAATGGGGGGATGTGGGTATCTGGCGCTCTCACTGACCGAACGAAACGCAACAGTGCAAGCACTGTTACTTCACATCGGTTTTCTGTGAGAGGGTGGTAGTACCCCAGGCGAGCCGACCCATTCATGCTTAAACCAATAATAGCTTCAGCGTGGCTACGTACTTACCACTTACTCTAACTTTTTGATACAATGCGTAGACAGATATTGTGTTAGCAGTGTATATAACACCTAGAAGTTGTAAGCATCAGTACTGAACATCGCCTGGATAGTGGCGGTTTTTTCTCATAGAATGGTGAACAAAACATCTCTTCGGGCCTTTAATGATTGTCTTAAAATAGAATCTTAAGTAATGATTGAACATTTCGTTTCGTTCATCGTCTTAATTCTTTTTATCCGAAACCTTCATTAAACCCGATGTTTATTGTTACCATTAAAAGTATTCTACTAATGAAAGAAATGAAAGAACTTTCTCACAAACGAAAGAATTAACTTCCGAAACGATGAAAGTCATTATTAGTTTTGTGACACGAACTTGTAACTTTTATTTGAGTTCGAGTTATATTTTTTTCTCAGACAATTCTCTTCACTCGTTTTGCTACGCTGAAGGACACAAAGTTTTAATCTATACTTGATATATAAATAAAATTGAAGTGGTTAATGTTTGTCCTGGGTTATCTTTTTCAAGCGTATCGTGAAGAGACATTTACGCAGGCCGGCATGACATTGGCGACTGGCGAAGGATGGCGAGTCTCTCGGTAGTCGCCATTGTTTTTGGATTGTTTTGTGATCACCATTAGGCAGAGTGTAGTCACTTTGCTGTGCTACAATAAAAAATAATCTTGGGAACGGGTGAATCCATTTTGACTAGACTTTTACTGGTTGATAAAGGATTTTTCAAAGAATAATATCTATACACTTCTGCATATAAACTAAGTAGATATAATAAAATTTAATGAAAGGTAACAGGTAACGTAAAATCGTTTAGAATGTGATAGGGGGCTAAGCAGAAAGACAATAATTAAAAATGAAACAACAAAGCCATTTTTATGAGAACCAACTCGCAAGTATAAGTAAATTTTTCTTATATGGTACTATTTACCTTAGCGGTTTCGCTATTGGTCTATTCCTTGATAATAAATATTTTTTCGATGACAAATACCTACCTTATTGTTCTTTTCTGTATTCTTGACAACGAGTATGCAACATTACATGTTGATCGGTCAAACAGTTAACGCGTGAAAGCGTAACAAGGAAGCTCATATTCACATTTATATCATTAGTCAGGATTGTACTATTAAAGACAAATAAAACTTCAATTTCAGTTAATTTACAATTATAAATAATCATATAATGAAAGACAAAACTGCTTCAGATTTATCATTTAACTTTTAAATATAATTTGATAATAATAGCCATAGATTAGTGCATACCAGAGGGCAAACGAAGATCGCAATTCATTAATTTACCTAATACAAAAACTCATTGACATTTCTCCTAAAAGAACATCTTTCTCGCTAATTCTTTCAAAGAATTTCATTTAATTTACTATAGATTGTCTTTGAGTAGGTTTTTTTTTCGTTTCATTTCATTAAAATTGAGTTCCGCGGACCGCAGAGTTAATTGCAGAGTTGATTACTCGCTGAAGGATTTCTTCACTGGTCGAATAGATGTTCGTGAATATTATCTTAGTATTTTTGTGCGATTAGTACTGACAGTTGGAGTAAAGTTTGTCATGTCTCATATACATGATGTCTCAGGTACTTAGAGATTTTCATCAATCTCTAATCGTTACTCTAAGTATTATTTAATCATTATTTAAGTACGTTGTGTACGTATAAAGTCCGAAGATCAGGGGTCGTTACAGTTGCTCCATCAACCTGCACAGACTAAGTGATCGCAAAAACCCCTATGCTAAAGCGAGTCTTATCACTGTGTACACTGTGGTTGCGCACATGAAGTTATATAGAAGTGCTCTGGTATAAGTCATGTTCCACTCAGTTGCAGCGATATTAAATATTACATGATTCATGCTTTCGACGGTTCCGCAAATACTCTCAGATATTGACACAGGTATGTACTAACAGCGTTTGTGGGTCCCAAAAGATAAATTTACCAACTATCAACGGTGAATTCTTGGCGAGATCGTAGTCTGTCATGTAAAATATGGTTTTTATATTTTATTCATAAGCTTGTATTATTTGACTTTATATTTTGTAATATTGATGGTGTTTTACGTAATATGATTCGGTCATTGTGCACAAGTGGATGGAAAATAATACCACGGAGCATGAAACGTTTGGGATGAAATCGTGAAAGAGATGGTGGCCTTCTTGTTAGAACATTGAAATTATCGCAAGAACTTGTAATATTATGACTCGACAACGGTATAATAAGCTGGAATATTGGTTGCAATAAAGAAAAAAAAACTGTCAACATTGGAGAGGGTAATTGATTAACAAGTCAATGATAGTTTCTGCACATTAATCAATTAGCTTTTACTATGTAGCAATTGCTCAAATATATTGTTTACTATTAATTATAATGCATTTTCTAATGCTCATAGTTATGCTACCAACGTCAGATAAAGATTCGTTTGTTTGCACTGAAAAGTGTACTTAGATTTTTTATCGAGACTTTACGTATTTAAGCACACCGATACATAACATATGTTGAGATATTTTAAATGTTGCCTTTAAAAACAAAACAAGAATGGTTTATTGTAGTACATGCTAATCCTAACTATTCGAACTAATATTATAAGTGGGAATATGAGTTTAATAGATGTTTATTTAGAAAGTTTTATTATTGCTATAAATTTTATTATACATTAAATTAGATCTTATTGAAAATATTTTTTCGAGTTTCAGTCTTTAAAAGGCACCTATACATATTAAGACTGCCACTGGTTCTGATAATTTCCCAGTAATCCAGATGAGCCAGCAATAAACTTATTCCGGTTAACCAACGTCATTTTATCTATGATTTTAACTATACGCGTGTGGTTCACCATCGTGCATTGTAAGTTTTAGTGAATGTACAGAATGAAACTCCCTTACAGAGAACACAAACGTCCATATAATGATTCGTCCTATCCGTCCAATTTTCCGGTAGAATAGCTTGCCTTACACGATTCGTATCTGTGAAATTTAAATGTATAATTTTATATTATAATATAAATATTGTAATATATATAAATAATATAATATAAATATACATGTATACATGTAAATTATATGTCGTTAAAATTACCACAGAAATACATTTTATAAGGCATTCTGTACTCCCCTAAATAATCCTAATTCCATACCTGTACAATGAATACGGGGAATAAAATTTTACATTTCCTTCGAGATATGAACTTCAAATATTCAGTGAGGGTCCTAAATTAGGCGTTTATGAGTTTACCGCACTTTATTCATTCGCCTATTTGATCTCCTCTTTAGAATAATTCGTTGAGAACTTTTCAGGATTTTAGATCGTATGAAAAGTGCTGAAATCGTTTATCCGCTCGTGTGGAAACGAAAGATAAAACTATAGACGTTAAGACAGATTAATTTAACTTATAGCATAAGTGAAGTTGCCACGAGACGGCAGAGACTGTTTTGAAATTAGGATAGGACGGGATACTGACTATCATAATTTCTGCTTGTTCAGACTGAATAACATTTTTAATTATTTTGAGATGTATCAATTGATTGATTATGGAATACGACGTGCCGCAGTAAGTCACTATGACGGGTTTATGCAACCAATAGAATTATTGTTTTACCAGCCTGGTAGACACAATATCGTATTTATGAGACTTATGTTCATACTTGTGTTATTTTTATACGGGTATTTACGTTCACACTAAGATTACTTTGTACTATAATAGCCGAACATCTGATATCGGTAATATTATAAACTCATACACCTAACCAATAATTAAGTTAGGAGTATAAAATCCAGAGAATTGAACTAGCAACGCCTGAACAGTAGTCCTCAAGAGTTTCTATATTTTAATTATTTTTACTTTATAATTTATTAACTGCCCGCAACTTCGTCCACATCATAAGTTAATATATATTATGCTTGGTGTTTTTGGCGGGATCTTGAAACGTCATGTAGTGGATTTTATATATTATTCCTAATCTTGTGTTATTTGATTGAATATTTTATAATATTGGTGGTATTTTACATAATATAGTTTGATTATTGTGCACAAGTGAAGTGCATGGAAACAATACCACGGAGCATGTATTTTGATTTACCACAAAATCTTCCTGGAAAATTTATAACAAGAGGGCCACCATCTTGTAATAATAATTACCTACTCGACAATGACAGTAATAATCTACTAGAAGGTTGGGTGCCAAAAATAAAAAATAATATTAATATAAAACTTATTACTACTTAAATACATCCTAGCGCTACCTTGAGGATAGGACAAAACTTTCTTCATAGAAATACATTTAGGTACATATGTTAAGTATCATGGTGGTTGGCTAAACGTTATCGAATTTTATCTACATGAGATATACTCGTATGCCTATATTTATAGGTCTTTTTTTCAAGTGAGGGATGACGTAACTTAAAACAGTACCTAAGGAATAGTGAAAATTCCTAGAAAATATATTCCTAAAAATTTAAATCCTATATTTCTTTAATTTTCTAATATTCCTAAAAAAAACAAAGGATGATATATATCATTTGATAGTATTGGTAATAAGGATCATATTCTGGAAAGTAATGACATCCGACACACTAAAAGAAAATGATGAATTTATAATCAACTGACTCATATTCTATCACTCATGTACACACGGGATTTAGATAAGAAACGTAGTCAAGTAAAAACAAAACGGATACCATCGACAAGAAAATACGATTGTCTTTATAATATGACACAGCGACGTTCGAATTTTAATTTATTACCTAAATTCTTTTATTGGCTTCCGTGAAGTAATGGTTGAGTTCTTTTTACGGCTAAACTTGGATAATTAAAAAAGTTAAAGCGACTTGGCTTCGTCTTCGAATGTATTCATTTTACCCCGACTCTGTTCGTCCACTGTAAGTCAATAGATAAATACGTTGTTACGTACGTTTCGTTTACATTGTTAGGCGGTTTTCAACTACATTCTTACATTATACGTGAAGTATCAATTTTATACAAAGCTCTAAACGTGAGAGAAGAGCCAAATCTATAGGTAATTGCTAATTGTTTTTCAGTTCGAAAATCAGGGCGCCCTAGCACTAGAATCAACTACCTAAACCTGCGCGACATGAAGCTTTCCTTTACTCTAGGGCTTAGTATTAATTCAGAAAACACATAGTTTTCTGTTTCTTATCACAATATAATACCATCTTGCCTTGTTAACTTTTCTGTGATAATTAATACATATATAGCTTCGTATGTGCGTTTCATGTTTTCAAAAATTTTGTGATAATTTACTTTTACAAGAAAAGAATCTGTTTTTGTATCTAAATTATGAGAATTGTTGACGATCCCAAGCTCACAAACGGTATCGAACCACTAAGTCTACGGAGAGACGTCGCCTCTTTATGTTCTACCGTTTGTATAATGGGTGGTGTTCCGAGGAATTGTTTAACATTATGCCTGT
>AP028449.1:222216-310695 GCA_036509395.1 Antheraea yamamai | reverse complement strand
TTTGCTTTCCACCATCGCACTGCTCGTCTTCGGCAGGGAATTCATCCCCACACATTGGAACCGAAATGGTCTCGGACGGTCCGGTTCTAGAGGGGTTTCCTTCCACGAACAATCCGGTTATGGAATGAGTTTCCTGCTGAAGGTTTTCCTGGGGACTACAGTATGGAGTGTTTCAAGAGGAAAATAAATAGGTTATTTAAGGGTCAACAACGCGCATGTAACACTTCTGATGTTACAAGCGTCCATAGGCTGCGATGACCGCTTTACATCAGGCGGCCCGCATGCTTGTTTGCTACCGTCGTGGTATATAAAAAAAAATTTAACTCAAAAACGTGTGAACAGATTTTCAAGGAATTTTGTACACGGAATGCCGCCATTTCTCACTTCATAGGATACAGAATGTATACATTTTTACATTTTTTTTGGAAGATGGGAAGAAAAGAACAAAAAAATATTTTATCGATTTTGATAGTTTACTTCAGTATATAATATACACAAATTTATACGCAGTAATACAAATACATAAATTCAGATATCTAAGGGAACACTTTTCTACAGCACAGGCTGTGCTATTTTTCTATCTCAATAAAAATTAGTATGAATTATAATTTCTTTAAAAAAATACCAAAAAGAAGTACAAGCTTTTATTTAGTTCAAACAGATTTTACAATATTACATGTAAAAGAAAACATTGTTGTGGATTAACATAACTATTGTCAAACAAGAAAGATAAACGTAACCGACTGCTTCTCAAATAATTAATGGTAATAATACTGAATTCACTAACCAAATCTCAATCTGGGTCTGTTGTACTACTGTAATACATGATAATAGTTTTCCAATCTTTCGCGACCACCATAGAACATGTGTAACATCCGCCGTAGAAGCACGCTTGCTTGCGTCGCCCATCACGGGTGATAGGGATCTAAACTCCACCGGGTTACGACCATTATGCATATGGTTGTTATCTTACTCATTCTTTTGTTTATTTATTGTCCTTGTCAGCAGAAAAAGTGCTGTCACTTTGCCGTGCCGATATAAAATAAATTATAACAATACTAGACGACCCGGCCACGCGTTTCTATGGCTCAGTTATGAAAAAGAAATACAAAATAAAAAGTGGCGCTATCTATGAGATATCTATGACAGTCAGCTCCACAATTTTCTATCAACAAACTAATTTAAAGCACCATCTGTTCGAGACTGATGAAACTTAGAATTAATAACAATAATTAACATTGCCAATAATCTAATTTGTAATTTAAAAATAACGGGGCCTTCATTTGAAATATAAATGATTCTATCTCTCAAATTGGACAAAATTTTATATAAATGCCAACTTTCATGAGGACCGGCTGAATATTTTCAGAGTTTATCGTGGAAACCACAGAATTTTTACATATTTATATAACGGAACTTACAGAACGCGATACTTACTCACGCTTGTCAGAATTTTAATCCCATTTAACATATTCGATAGGGAATCGAGTCGCTTGATATCAGCCTGTACCCACCGGAACATCAGGTAACTATATTCACGCCCAAAACAGTTGAACACAATATATCATATGAAATGGCGGCGAGCGGCGGAACCGCGACCGCAACACATTAAATCTTACAAAAGGCTCACTCACGTACAAACAGCACGTAAAGGATTGTTCGCAAATATTGTTTAGGGAATATGTATGTAGTTTTCCCAAATTGAATATATATTTTGTTTACTATTATTGACTAACGTCTCACCTCCGCTTCGCAAGTGAGCAATATGCCAACATGACCGCATAAAGACCAAGCTATCTTGTTGCGTGATATTTGAAATCTATGATATCTGCTAAGGTGTTTATAAAAATGGTATGATAGAGTACAGTCTCAATTTACGTTGAATCCCCAAGATAACTAACATATCTTGTTGGATAAAGGGTAAATTTTTCAGAATAGACGCAGCATTAATCCATTATTTTCAATAATATCTAGGAGATAGAAGTAGTAGCTATGAATTCACTCTCCCTTAACAGACAGACAGAGAACAGATAACAGACCTCTTGTAATTGAAATTAAGAGCTGTTCTTTGGGCATCATTTTTATTTGGATACTAGTTGTAATCACAACTACGCACGCGTTTTTTATTCATATTTTTTTTTTTTTTTTAAAAGAATTTTTCCAAAAAAATAAAATATATTAGAATCCTTATACTTTTTTTTTTTGATTATTCTCCTTCTTTTTTCTTTTTTCGATTCTGACTGAGTTTCTTTTCTTTTCCATAAAGAATTATAAAATTATGAGACTATGTACAATTATAGAAATTCTCTTTAAAAGCAATTGTAAGTACGACGCCCACGCCACTACAAGTAACATGTAACGTGTACATTAGATATATAAATACTAACAGCGTGCCAAATGAGGTTTGTCATCAGCAACATATTTGGAACCTTAACCCACAATATCACAATATAACAACCTCAGTGCTCACTTACACTGCATAAGGAACTAATGAAACAATAACTTAAAATATTATTATAAAGATTTACATTTATACTACATTTAATATACATTGCCATTATAATTAAGATTTTGTGACTATACAAAAAATAAACGCTTGTCTGTTCCGCAAGAAATTGTATTATGGAACTCTTTACGTAACACGTTTATAATCTAAGATCTTATTAGGAAGACCTCTATATCATTAAAGTTATTAATAATTATAATAAACAAGATTTTTCTGAAAGAGCGTAATCTTAAAATTAAAGCAGCTGATTCATATATTTATCGAAATGGACGAGGACAAGCTTAGGGGGATCCCTTATCTCCATTATTATTTAATATTGCGACTGTATATATATGTAAAGCATTCAGTAATATAGAAATATCTGAATACGCTGATGATTTTGTCTTGTATTCATCCGATATAAATTTAACATCCATTTGTGAACATCTACAATCGGCGTTAGATCACCTATCTAAGTTATTAAGTAACGTAGGGTTGGAAGCGTCACCTTTAAAGTAAAATTTGTATTTTTAAAAGAAATAGAAGCAGAGTAACTGTAAATCTTAAAATTAATAATATAACACTAAAGGAAATAGAAAATATTAGATATTTAGGATTATGATTGGATCCCTGCGATGGTCTAAACATATCGATATGTTAGTTGAAAAAACGTCAAAATTTATTAATGTTTTTAAAATATTGTCAGGTTCTAGATGGGGCTTACACCCCACACATTTAAAACGTCTTTATTTTGCGCTTATCGTACTACGTCAGCTTTCTCTACGGCAGTAGTTGTCAGACTCATCTACAAAAACTAACGAGGATTCAAAATCAATGTATGCGACTAATAGGTGGATTTGTTAAAAGTACACCCATACATGTGATGGAGGCAGAATTGCTTAACGAACCTTTACACAATTGTAGATACTATCTTGCTGGTAAATATTTACTATAATTAAACTCCTTTCGAAGAAATATCTACATTACTAGCCTTGTAGAGGAGTTGTATCAACTATGCCAAAATTGTTATTGGAGACTGAAAAGTAAACCTCTTTTAACTTTGGTACATGATTATGTTAAAACAACACCCGCGCCACCTAGCGAACATTTAGAAATGTTCTCATTAAAAACCTGGGTCAGCAATGTAGATTTATCTCAAAAAATTAAAGCGCATATAGATTGTATTAATAAGGCAAAAGCTAGATATAATGTTAGCATATTAAAAGAGCTATGTGAAAATGTTATCTTTTATGATTATAGGGATTATTACAAAATTTTTATCGATGGGTTTAAAGAAAAAGATAATGTTGGAATAGCGTGGTTCGATCCTCAATTACAAAATTATAGGTAAATTTAATATTAAAACTTATACATCAATTATGCAGGGTGAATTAATTACAATTGCTGAAGCACTAGATTATATTGATTCTTTGGAATATATGAATTATGTTTTCTTTACGGATTCAAAGAGTGGACTTCAAGACGTAGCTCGGTGTACCTCGCGAGTTCGAGGATTAATTATTAATTTATTGAACGATTTGAACCCAAAAAATAAGTTCGACTGGAAATGAGAAAGCGGATCAATTGGCTAGAGAGGCTCTTAACAATTTTATACCATTTAATTTTATACTTTACTAAGCTAATCATCTTTATCTTATAAGAAAACATTGTCGTAAAATGTGGAACGAATACATCGATGAGCGATCCGTTAACAAAGGCATATGGTATAAAACCTTGCAACCTACCTTACTGCGCTATACCTGGTTCGACAAAATTAAAATCAGTCGAACTGAATTAAGTAATGCCTTTCGACTCCGTTCAGAGCACATTCCACTGAATAGCTTTTTATATTAATAAAAGTGAAGTCGTCACCAAATTGTGTCATATGTAATATTGTAGAAGATGTGTACCACATAATGTCTGAATGCACGCGTAACCGAGCCCAAAGACTAGCACTGGAAAATAAAATGAAGGACTCATTGAGATCTGTGGGAATATGTAATGCTATTCTTGCTTTCCCGACATCCGAGGAAGCAAGAATGCTTTACAGGCTGGTTGTGGTTGGAATGAAAAACCCGTAAATTATTGATTGTTTGTGTACATTTTGTTTTTTCTGTTTTATTTTGCTGTTAATCACTGGGGTGACATGGTCAATTTGTGACCAAACCCCAATTATAAATAAAGATTATAAAAAAAATTCGACAATTTAAATAGTGCTCATAGAACTCGATACAATATTCTCATATGTTACTATGGTTACTAAGTTATGTAGAGTTAAGCATGGTAAATAAAACAAAATGACCGCCAAAATCACCAAAATTACAATATAATTAATTCAAATTGCGAACATATAATACCCCACCAAACCATCACTGAAATCGGATAGTGCCTACGTTGCACTCTGTTGACTAATTGGGAAGCTTCCTTAGAGCTTTGAGCATAAATACGGTCATTTTGTTTGTTAAAATGTTGCTCAATTGTAAAAATTTTCTCATCCGTAAACAAAATTTTTCTGTAACCTCCCTTTGCGTACCGCTTAAGTAGTTGTTTCGATTTTACCACCCTATTCTTTTTTATCAGTTAAGAAATGACCAGTACGTCTCTTATAGGCTGCAAGTCCTAAGTCATGTTTTAAAATACGTGACATGGTTCTAGGTGCTATCTTCATCTCCCGAGATAAAATCTTTTGCTTTCGAACAAGATTTTTTCGAATTCTTTCTCTTACTGCTTTGACCACCTTTTTGTACGAAAACTACGTGGACGGCCAGGTCTCATTGTACATATTAATAGCCCGGTACACAAACATTTTATTAATAACAAGCGTATGGAGAGTTTTAATTATCGCATTTGGCTCAATACCTACTTTGTGTAATGCAATCACAGCTATTCGGTTCTCTTTATCACCCCACTCCATTTTAATATCGCAAAATATTGTACAATATATTGGCGCCAAAATGAGAAAACTAATCATATAAAAATGACAGATTTCAAATTCAAATGTAATATTTTGTTTATTTTTAATTTTAACAGTATTTATGGCCAGACTAAGTATATTATACATATAAATTTTCGGGATGCAATTATTTAAATGATAGTGAAAACTGTATCAAAATACGTTGCATTTAGAAATACTAATGACACATATGAGATTTCTACTATTTATTACTATAATATGGTAACTATTGTATGAATTCTGCTCAAGTCAGTTCTGACATACGTATAAATAACTCGTACTATTAAAAGTGACGTCGCTATGAATAGTCTGTGACGTCACGTAAAGTCACGCGATGGTGAGACCTCGTTTGTAAGTCAAACAACTTGATAAAGGAATAAAGATAATAAGAATTTATGTTCGGACATTTCAGATGCGGATCAAACGGGGATTTTACGAATTGGAAAAGAATACATTTGTTGTTCGTCGAAAAATCATTGTAGATGGAGATAATAGAAATTAATCTTAATTCATTGCAAACCTTAAACGAAGATTTTATATATGTTATGATAATAGTGCAAACCTCTAACATACTACGAGTTAATGAAAGTCGTTGTCCCCAAAGAAGATAGAGGCTAGATTACCGCGCGAACCCATGCCGTATAAGTAAGAAGAGAGAAATGTACAACTAATCATACATTGCATGTAATATATCGCAAGTATGTATTCTATCGTTCAAAGAAATTGGAACGCATCTATCACGCATCAGAGATAAAGGGACACTTCAGTTCTGAAATTACATTACAAAACACGAATTAGTACTTCGTTAACCCCCTTATCCTGACGGCAGTAATATCATTACATAGTATAAAACAAAGTCCCCCACCGCGTCTGTCTCTCTGTCTGTTCGCGATAAACTCAAAAATTACTGAACGGATTTTGATGCGGTTTTCACCAGTAGATACAGTGATTCACGGGAAAGATTTTAGTATATAATTTGTCAAGATTTTTTTTATAATAAAGGCGGGACAGCGTTTGCCGGGCCCACTAGTTAATATTATAAAACTGTATAAGAGGTTAAGTGCGTGCAGCAGCGCAGATTGTTAGAACCGAGGGCACAAAAAATTGAACATGACTGTAACCGCGGGTCTCAACTAGTCGTATCATAGAAGCTATTAAAATTCAACAACACTATGATTTAAGGGACACCTAGCAACGCGAAAATAATCGCCGAGAATATAGTATGTTAGTGTGTTGGAGCGAACAGTGACCAACCCACATACCTCATCATCATCAGATCCACTGCAGATCCATAGACCTCTTCCCGAAGCAAGGTATGGGCATGATTACCATGCCAGACCACGACGTATTGCCGATTTCAAACTCTGAGAAATTCACGGTTTTATGTTTTCCCGTATACAATGGTACTACTAGAACATGTGTCAGGTTCAGGTATCCTCGCAATGTTTACCTTCACCTTCAGTTGATAGTAATATCAATTAATTTAGTAAATGTAAATGAATTCCGTCAACAGTTTACATTAAGTAGTACAATTATAATACGCGCTATTTGATGTGGAGTTGCTTGTGGAAAAAACTAATCTATATTCACGAATTTTAAACAAAGATTTAGATATTCTTCTTATCGATTTGTTTATCCGAAATAGATAATGAGAGCCAGATTCCTTAACCCAAAGTATGTCATTAAAATCAAATAAAACCTTGTGATATTGAACAAATATCATTTTAACGTAAAGATCCCTTCAACTGGCAGGATGTCGTCAGATACTCATTATTATGGTAATGTGAGGGTTGAATGACATGTCAATTGGGAGCGAGTTGATTTACACACCAGCCGTGCTCAACGATCCTGCGTAATTTTAAGCTTATAGCCAATTTACATTTGTTCGAAAGAGATGACTAATTTACATACTATCTCATAATAGGTGTAACTTTCCCCGCATATAAATTTTAGGTAATGCGAGTTTATGTGAGTTCTATTCCCATAAGTCTGAACTTTCAATGAAGGAAAAATATATTATCAAATCTTATGAATTCATTGAAATTTAAATCTTTCAGGAGAAGGAACTCAAACCCTCTACGCATAATATACAAATACATATATCTTTATTTTCTGGAACCTTTTACATAATATAGCCTTAACTATGGTCCCAAACTAGGCAATGCCTGTCTCATGGAATTCTAATGCCTGATTACAAATTGCCTTTAATTGATGGTGGCACGTGTTGTGTTTAGAATATTTAGAGAAAATTACATTTTAAGAATTAAAGTTACGACATAGAAGAAACAAAAATCATATAATAACATAATAAGTGCGTGTGTATGTTAATAAAAGTGTGAGAGAGCGTGTGTGTAGTTGTGATGAGTGTGAATGAGTGTACGCGTCTGTACTCGTATGATAGATATTTATATGTTCATATGATAAACATTAGGAATCGCTTTATTACACAAGGCTATTTGCGTAAAGAATCAAAAATATTTTTTGAATATATTTTTAAGGCTTTTATTCCGCTTCCAATGTTAAATACGACATTAAATAAGATTTATGAATCTCTCTTTCATTTCACATACGTGTTTAATATGTCATAAAGAAATTTAGTACTCTTACAGTATCCGGATACTTTTATGGAATAAATATTTACTCTGTAATTCTATGCAGAGTGATTTTACACAACGATAATATATGAACAAGAATACACAGAGGGACGACTTTCCAGAATATTCGAAGACTCATACCTAGTTTACAAAATTGAATGGTATAAATTAAGCTCAGTTGATTTTTATTAATTTATGAATTCTATAAAGTATTTTTAAAGTGAAAACGCGATGAAACGGAGAAGTAATGTTAAAAAGAAATAAACATATGCAAGTTAGTATATACACTGAATGATCCCGAAACATAATAAGCTATATTCACGGTGACGGGTCCGCCACCAAGTATATGATCCCGAGACATAATAAGCTATATTCACGGTGACGGGTCCGCCACTAAGTATATGATCCCGAGACATTATAAGCTATATTCACGGTGACGGGTCCGCCACTAAGTATATGATCCCGAGACATTATAAGCTATATTCACGGTGACGGGTCCGCCACCAAGTATATGATCCCGAGACATAATAAGCTATATTCACGGTGACGGGTCCGCCACCAAGTATATGATCCCGAGACATAATAAGCTATATTCACGGTGACGGGTCCGCCACTAAGTATATGATCCCGAGACATTATAAGCTATATTCACGGTGACGGGTCCGCCACCAAGTATATGATGGTCAGAACCCAGTCGAATACAAATACAACAAATATACAAATATCTTTATTTTCTAAAACCTTTTACATAAGCCTTAACTATGGCCCCAAACTAGGCGATGCTCGTCTCATGGAAGCCTAATGCCTGTTTACAAATTGTCTTTATTTGACGGTGGCGCGTATTGTGTTTATAACATTTAGAAGAAATTACATTTTAAGAATTAAAGTTAAGACAAGAAGAAACAAAAATCATATAATAACTTAATAAATGTGTGTGTATATTAATAAAAGTGTGAGGGAGGGTGTGTGTAGTTGTGATGAGTGTGAGTGTAAAAGTGAGTTAGTGTACGTGTCTGTGCTCGTATGATAGTTCTGTATAATTTATGGAATGCTATTAGAGTACTTTGAGTAAATTTTCTGTGTGTTCATATGAAATAGTATGAAGCCATCGTTTGGTGGCAGTTTTCACATGGTAGCGTGAGTAACGTATGAAGTTGTAGTCGTCCACGATTTTGGCAACTTTATTGTACACGTGTGGACTTAGAAATCTAGGCATTCTTTGAGCAAAGAATGACTTAGCAGTTGGAATGGGCACGTTAAAGATGCGTTTTTGTAGCAAAGTATTGAGATTACCAATTTTTGGTATCCGCGCGTGCATCATAATAGTGGTTTTTAGTATAAATAACTTACGAACGCTTAAGACAGAAGCTTCTTCATACAGGAACTCGGTCGAGTACCTGTAAGGTTTCTTTAACATTACTTTTAAAACGGCACGTTGCGCTCGCTCAAGTTTTAGCGTGTGTGTTAAATGAGCTCCACCCCAGACGCTGACACAGTATTGAAGAATCGATTGGCAAAGAGATACATGTACCAGTTTTAGACTATCGAATGGCGCGCTATCACGAAGTAACTTCATTGTAGATATAAATTTTCGTACTAGTTTCGTTCATTCTGAAGTATGTTGACGGAAGTTTAGATTTTGATCTATTGTAACGCCAAGATATTTTGTATGCTCAACACGCTCGATATGACTGCAGCTACAATCACAGTTCGTATGTTTTGAAGGATCACAATGGAGGCCTCTTATTTGAATTCCTTTATCTGGTGGGTTTCTTATATGTGACTTGCTAAAAATTATATACTTTGATTTTTGTACATTAAGCGTCAAAAGGTTCGTGTTCAACCAAATGGCCAATGTACTCAGACCTTCATTAGCTGAGATAAAGACTTCGTCCCAATCCCGCCCTTTGAATATAACTGATGTGTCATCAGCATAGCAGATAAGTTCTGCATTCGGAATATCAGTTCTGAATATATTATCCATATATAGTAAAGAGTGTAAATACAGATTGCTACCTCCTGTATGTAATCGTAATTTAGTCGAAAACATCATGTCCTAATAATAAGTAATTGTATGAAGTGAAAACTTTGTTGTCAATCATTTCAAAATCGATGAAATGAAAAAGCGTTATTAAAGAGAGACAAGCATATAGATCTATGGAATTTAACGTGCAAGAGAATGAGATAGAATACATTATACAGTGTTTTTTGTGTTCACGGTGTCTTCATTGTATAATGCACTAAGTAATATTTGCACTGATTCGAGCGTTACATGTGTTTATGTTTAGACGTACGTGTGGGCGCTTGCACAGTACGAAATTATAATTTTTTTGCAGATATCACTTCTACCGTGTGTGAATTGTATATTTTTTTTATACTGAAAAGACAAAGTGGTGACACTATGCCTAATGTAGTACAATACTAGAACAACAGCAACAGACGGTGCAATATGCCAGTTAACATGCATCTCCACTGTTAGAGATAAATTGACTGGTCGACAGATGACAGACAAAAAGAGAGCCACTGAGCCACTGAGTAACTATGCTAAGCCTAGGCTATCTAGAGTAGGACTGGTTCTCAAGTGCCGTTGCCGGAACACACCTATAGTTGCTTGGCGACCGATTTTGAATTTGAGAAAAGACAGGTAGGCTTAAAAAACACTCCACCACCATGACATGCTTTTATCGCGACATTTTCCTTCACCGTAAGCTCGATTCGAACTTACGTCCATCGACGTTGTGGTCCGAGCACGTTAACCACAGAGCTATCAGCGTAAACATGTATAATATGCATACTATAGATTTGCCGAACTGTGAACTTAAGCGCCGTTTCAAGTGGGTTTTGGTGTCAAAAGGCTATTTATAGAGTAGATATATAATATAATATGTGAACGATGATGATGCCTGGAATTGACTTCTCTCTGTGCATCCATTAAAAATGATTGTAACGTGTAATGTATTTTATACTTTGCCTGTTGTTCACGATGAATGGGTTGTTTGTCCAAACCCGTTGTAGTTTCGTCGTTTTTTAAGCGCCTTCTTAGAGCCTAAATTAAATATAAAGCATTTTTGATTTGATTTTTTTTTATTTGATTGATCTGTAACAATTTATAATTTACTAGTAGCGGGCCCGGAGGACGTAGTCCTGCCTTGACAATAAAAAAAGTCCTAAAAGTCAACCGCAGCACCACCTACCGGGTCCAATTGTAAATCTAAACCATTCTCGGATCCACTGGAACAGGCACACAAAATTTTATCAAAATCGGTCTAGCCGTTTAGAAGGCGTTCAATGACATACATACGTACTGAAGAAATTTATATATAAAGACAATCAATTTATAATGAAAAAATGGAATATATGGTACGATTAGAAAAAAAGGAATATTGGTATATGGTACAGTGGAGTGTAGTTACTTGGTCGTAGTTCAGACATACTATGTTTTACTACCATTTTATTTTCGAAACAACTACGCTGTTGGCTTGACGTTCCTTCGCAGCTGGACTACTAAGGCAAGCGCTTAAGTCACTTCGCCGCTTGGCAATAACGTCAAGGGTGTTCAAGTAGCCTAATCTCAGCCTGGGCTGTTGTCTTGGACGTAACACCGCAAATTTCTCTAAGCTAAACTAAGCTAGATATTCATATATATAAGAATACTAGCGGACCGGGCGGACGTTGTCCTGCCTTGATAATAAAAAAAAATCCTAAAAGTCAACTGCAGCGCCACCTACCGGGTCCAATTGTCAATCTAAACCATTCTCGGATCCACTGGAATACGCACACAAAATTTCATCAAAATCGGTCCAGTCGTTTAGGAGGAGTTCAGTCACATACACACGCACACAAGAAATATATATATTAAGATACATACCCTAGCAACGTTGAATTATTTTAAGTATATCTTCAAGTAACACGGTGTAGCATGTTAATCTTGAAACAAATTATTGAGATATCTCCCTACATACAGGTAGTTGACTCGCGCATAACCCTGGGGAGTCATGTTACACTAACAAATAGAGTAGATATATAAAACAATGCACAGGTTAACCCATGACCTTTCACCCTGCTTGTTACTAAGGCGCGCTCAGCACGTCCTCTCTACCCCACCTCGCCCCCCCACTCTTTCCTAATACCCTTAATTTCACCAACAAAAGTATGCGTTCAACAATAAAACCTCGGGGTGGCCATAAAACAAACATGGCTGCCCAGACACGAAACCGTAATACGTCCGCACTAGATGTACTCGCGACTCCGCACATTCGGAATATAGATTTATTTTTTATTACTAAACACGAAAATATAGTACTATTAGTCCTTACTAATACTGTTTCAATCAGAGTTGTTTCGCTCAAAGACCGAAAACACTGAATGCAAATCTAAAATATTCAAAGTATTTCTTAAACTACCTATATAGTATAACATCAAATTAATGTAATGAGCAAATATGTCACACTGAAGAATTTATGACGACGTAATTATTTATTTTAATGAAGATTTTTCTTTCATAAACCATTAGTCCGGACACAGGCTACAGATCGTATAATATAAGAAAGTTAATTTTAACTTTAAGCTTAGATATGCCATTGGGCGATCTCGTCTTATTCTTTTAATATGCCGGTATGTGTTCGTACACCTTTATTCAAATATCTATAAACAGACAACACGAAAGCACTTCATGTAGACTCCACATAAAACATAACTGCTAGGATACAAATATACACAACGGAATTACACTAAAATTTAGGATCTAATTTTGTTAGTTTTAATAGATTTCGATACGCATTCCACAATAGAGTGGTTATCAGTAACTAGAGTCATGAGACACACCATGTAACAATGACGGGGAATAAAAGGAGGTAAAACATTATAAAGAGACACTATTTTCAATATAATTAATAACAATTCCTGGAAATTACTGACAAGACTGCCACAATCTTGTTAGAACATTGAAATGATCGAGAGAAAAGAGTAATATCATTACCAACTCCAGAGCGGCAGTAACAATCTACTAGAAGATTAGTTGCCAAAGATAAAATAAATAAATTAACATTACATTTATTATTATACATCGTACGTACTACGAGTTTTCAATATTTCCCTTTAATATTAATACTGAAAATGATCCCCTTGAAGTTAACAAAAAATCTTACTAATATCCAAATTTGAAGAAGATCCACAGGAAAATAAAAAATTAAATCTTATTCCGAAGAGCAAGTACCACGTAAAGTCAAACAGGATGAATGTCATTCAAGTCTATTGAATCGTATTGTTGTATTTTGGCTATAACGTCAGGAGAATGCCCTTTGTGCTATGAATGAAGTGCCTCGGAATTGATGGAATGACGTTATCAATAGGCTCCCGTGGAATTCTCTATATTAGACCCTCGTACCTATCTGTCAATCGATAACCAACTCTACATTATAATATAATATGGGAGTATCGTGAATCCTTGTTTTAACTTTTCTGAAGTTTACAGAAGTATGTAATCAATCTTCATATTTAGTTTTTATACTTTGACAAAAATTATAAAATTTGTTATCATAATTTTAGAAAGCACAAACCTTTGCTGCTATAATAGCCGTGGTAAATTCAGTTGGACTGTGCAATTCTTACCTGAAAATAATTCAGAAAATATTATATAACGTATATAATAATATTAGGTCTTTACCTATGAAATTGCCGTTTTGTATGAAAAAATTTAAACGAATTTTTTTCATGTATTTTTTATTTGTATTAATCGAAGTAATCACCCATGCAATCAATGCATCTTTGCCAACGCAGTGGCAGTTTATTGATGCCCTTCTTAAAGAAATCTGCTGGACGGGAGGCAACAAATTCTTCAAAGGCATTTTGTACTGCTTCTCGGGTATTGAATTTTTTCCCCGCCAAGGAGTTATCCAAATTCTGGAAAAAGTAGTAGTCTGTAGACGCAAGGTTTGGTAAGTAGGGCGGATGACGGAGAACTTCCAACCCCAGTTCTTGCAACTTGGAGACCGTCTGCTGTGCAGTATGAGATCGCGCGTTGTCGTGCAGGAGCAGCGGACACGAGCGATTGACCAATGCTGGTTGGAGATGTGCCAGCTTCTCCATCATTGTGTTCAGTTCTTCACATTACATATCTGCAGTAATGCTCACCCCGTTTGGTAAGAAGCTGCAATGGATCACACCGCCGCTAGACCACCAAACAGTGACCATCACTTTTCTAGGGGTAAGTTTTCGTTTAGGGCATTGTTTAGGTGCTGAACCAGGATCCAACCAACTTGCTGAGCACTTGCGGTTATCAAACAGAATCCATTTTTCATCGCCGGTAACAATGCGGTTCAAAATTCCTTCCTTTGTGTGTCTGTTGAGCAGTGCAAGGTTGGTTTGACTTGTTTGATTGGTTTGACGCTAACGTCGAAAGCTGCTGCTAATTCAGCCGTAGATTGTGTATCATCAGCTTCCACAATCGCCTTTAATTCGTCATTGTCGACCAGTCTCCGGGCGACCACGAGGTTCATTTTTCAGGTCGAAATTCCCAGAACGGATGCGAGCAAACCAATAATAGGTGGTGCGTTGGTTTGTAGTGTTAGCTCCGTAAACGTCGTTGATGTTGCGTCCCGCTTGTGCCGCGTTGCTGCCACGACGGTACTCATATTCCATAATTACTCGAATTTTTAACGTATCCATGATGACAAAAAAGATTGAAATGCGATGAAAATGTAACACTAATCAATAAACAAATGACTACTTTTGGAAAAAGAATTTCATGTTTTTAAAATAAAATTAATTTGAAATTAGAATTCTTAGCCAAACAAAAATTATTTTGATTTGAAATGGCCAGTACTGCAGAACGGCAATTTCATAGGTAAAGATCTATTATTATATTATATATCATTATCATCATCATTACATAGTATAAAACAAAGTCCCCTATCGCGTCTGTCTGTCTGTCTGTTCGCGATAAACTCAAAAACTACCAAACGGATTTTCATGCGGTTTTCACCGGTGGATAGAGTGATTAATGAGGAACGTTTTAGTATATAATTTGTCAAGGATTTTTTCATAATCAGGGCGGGACAACGTCTGCCGGGCCCGCTAGTATACACATATAAATTTATATTAAGATAAATTTGACTTTCATTATAGACATTGCGAAATGACATTTAAGTGTAAAAAACACCTTCATTATACAAACGTAATTGTGAAATTATTAGTAAATTTAAAATAAATAACACAAACAACGTGAGACGATGTTATGGAGAATATTAGGCGCTAGCTATAGATAATATATTCGGGATGCAGTCAGCAATTTGTGCGAAGGATTCGAACTGAAATCCGAGAGGCACGTGACCGGACTCTACAATGACTTTACATTGAATAGTTTTATGCTCAATTTTATACCTAATTCTAAGGATATAAGTTATTCAAAATATCTGATAAAATTTCCACAAGCAGTGTTTTCGGATTTATGAATTTTGCTGATGTTTTTGAATAACTTTGTTCTTCTGGATATAATTTTTTAACGCTTTCGATGTGGTACGCATGAAGCTTCGTTCAATGAAAAATATTTTTGCTATTATTATTTGTAATATGGGTGTTTGAGAACGTATTGAAATGCAGGTTTTACTGTTAAAATGTAAAATATTACTAAATAAATAAAAATAATAAAAAAACTCAACAAAACTGTGACTGGTTGAAAAAAACTTGAGGTTCAAGCAATGACCGTCAAGGGACCTTTTGAAGTAGTATAATACATCACTTACATTGGTATTGTTGCTTTATGCATTAGGTTCTTGAATACTTTGTCGCAAATAATCAATCACATTTGACCTTTAATTATATAATTATGGAAAACAAATTGATATAATATATATGTAAATAACATACTTCAGAAAGGCAGACTCAGATTATTTAACTGGAATGTATCCAACCCAATTACAGGCAATCAAATGCTTCCATTCAGAACAACATTCCTGGTTAGCCATTGCCATATAAGTTTCGTGACTGTTGCAAGTTTGCTGAGTCTACTATCTGTAGACTGAGGATCTATCTGTAGACGTGTGCTCTCCAGTCCATCTTGCAAAGCTCAAAATCAGGGACAACTCGATATGTGAATGCGGGTTGGATGAAGACACTATAGAATACATTTTTTTCAATTGCCCCGGTTTAGTATTATGCAGGATGATATTTTACTCAATAATATACTACGTTCGTCAGATTTTTACAAATATACAAAGGTGTGCATTTTGTCCTTTTGCCAATACTCTGGCTAATTTTATAAGTTTTAACAAAATGAAACTTTATCATAAAACAATAACTAAGAGTAATTACAATGTAAATATATATTTATTTAAGGCATGATATCTGTAAGTGTTGTCGTTATGTCTTTATGTAATTCAATGGCCTAATCTGGTAGAATTAAATCATATAATAAAAATTTAATACTACCTATAAAGTGACTCTCACACGACTGACTTAGTACTGATAGAATTCGTATCTATGAAACTCCAATATATGTAGTTACAATTATTAATTACAAATCACTAAATTTATTAGATACAGGTTTCATATATACTTTACAAATTCTTATTAAAACAAATCCATAAACCAAAATGAAAATTTCATGGAGATAAAGTTTACTTGCCAATATATATATATTGGCAATTTATATATAAACTATATAGTTTGTATAGGATATATATTTGGAACCACAATTGGACTCGGTAGGTGTTGCTATAGTCGAGTTCTAGGTTTAAGATTCTTCGCGTCTGAAAATAAAATTGGAACCAGAAATAACCGATTTGGTGCAGACGAAGTTGCACGGGTCAGCTAGTATTTGATATGGCCTTTTTTCTATTGTTAAGTTTATTGAGAAAAATACATATTTTAATTTACACTAGCTGATTTTCGCGACTTCATCTGCGTCGTTTATTATCTCAATTGTTTTGTTATACCTCAAAGGGATTAGGCAGCGTTTTCATCGAAAGCTCCCAGCCAGTATGACTTTTTCCTACACTTCCAACATTTAACGTTATATTTCAACCAATTTACAAAAAATATTGGCAAATTATATACCTGAACCTTCCTCATGAATGACTCTATCTCCTAATAAAAACCGCATGAAAAGCCGCTCAGTAGTTTTTCAGCTTATCGCGAACAGATAGACAGACAGACGCGGCGGAGGATTTTGTTTTATAGTATGTAGTGATTATGGCTGCTACATAATCTGAATTATGCTGTGGATAATTAACTACTTGTACTATCAATTTAACTTTGCAAAATACGTAAGTAGAAAAGTAGATAGATTGACTTCCGGGTAACATACCAGTTTACAAAATTAAATAACAAAAGCGGTAGTAAATACATTTCCTAAAAGATAGAGATAACTTTGTTACTTTATTTCTTCAAAACGTTGAGAGATAACTGAGTTTTTATTACATTTTACAGTATGTTACTTAAGTGTCGTTATTTAGTGTAATAATAAAGTTTATGTTTACTCCATTACGAGGCATCGGCAACAGAACTTCCGGAGTCTGTTTGTGTATTCGTTTCATACTTAGTTTAGTCGCAAAGCCTGTTCATCCCTTATGATGCCACATAATAAGACAGAAGCGAGGACGTGCGCGTCCCCACATGACACAAGCAACCGTTAGACTATCAAACAGTTTACTCGATACCGGCTATCAGATAAACTTAGTATCTCAGAGTCAGGTCACGCGCGCTGCGTATTACGGACAAATCAACTACACGAACAGTAATAAAACCAAATATAAATTCCATTAGGATATATTGTTTACTAGACGAATTAGCAGATCAACGGTATATACAGGTAGGTAAATACAGTGGCTATGTATGTTTGTGTACGTGATTTCGCATGAGTACTTCAAACGAATTCTCGAATAGTGGACTTAGAATGTAAAATTAAGGGATTTCACATAATTAGTCTTTCGCCAAAGTTGCACCCGATTTTATAATCATTACATAGTATAAAACAAAGTCCCCTACCGCGTCTGTCTGTATGTCTGTTCGCGATAAACTCAAAAACTACTGAACGGATTTTCAAGCGGTTTTCACCAGTGGATAAAGTGGTTCATGAGGAACGTTTTGGTATATAATTTGTCAAGGATTTTTTTATAATCAGGGCGGGACAACGTCTGTCGGCCCCGCTAGTATGATATAAATGGTATATAATATCATAAATCTCTCTATGTATATATATAACACAGTCGATTTAGTTACACCATTTATAACTCAAGAACGGCCGGACCGATTTTTATGATCGTTGATTTGTCTCCACTCTAAATAGCAGAGTAACTAATAAAAATATAGGGAAAATTCGCAAAAGAAAATCTCGGGAAGGGATAGACTGATTTCGATGATTTTTTTTGTTCATATATTATACCATAAGGTGCTGCAATAACGGGAATCGACATAAGTGCAACCCAAGGATTAAATAGTTTAACAGAAAGTAGTACTACGCCAATCTTTTTAATTTCCTGCAAAAAAGCAAATACCACCCACCACCATTAATTACAATATAATTAAAGACTTATTTCGATATATGTAGACTTATTGAGCTTAACAGGTGGTAGAGCCACGCTGAAGCTACTACTAATTTCAGCATGAATGTGTCGGCTCGCCCGGGGTAGTACCACCCTCTCATAGAAAATCGACGTGAAGTAACAGTGTTTGCATTGTTGCTTTTCGTTCGGCCAGTGAGAGCGCCGGAGGCACACCTCTCCTCCTCACCCCCCTCCCTCACTTTTCCCCAAATACAGACTAGCAACGCACTTTCAACTCTCCTGGTGTTGTTAGTGGCTATGGACGGTGGTTATCACTTAACATCAGATGACTCAACTGTTCGTTTGCCTGCTATGACATAAAAAAACCCATTTTGAGTACTCACTTGATCTCAATCATAATCTGAATTTAATCCGGCTAATTAGTTAACACAACATATTGACTCTTAGGCGGTACGAAATTAACCAGGTCGGCTAGTATGTAATAAATTTTATGTTAATGGGGAATACAGGGCTGAATGTTTGGGAGAGGATTCCTAAGTATTTACCCCTACATGAAGTTTCCGAAGTTTTCCGTCAACACATAAAGACGCTAAAATGTAGTTACCATCACTTAAAAATATTTATAGAGTACGCTTACATTTTAAATAATTTCTATTTACTTTAAATTTTTCTCTCTATCGTTATAGATATATACTTAGCTATAGTTAATATTTTATGTAAGTTTTATTATGTATTCCATGATATCGTATAATGTTTTATTTTGCATCGCAATTCCGTACTTTTGGCGAGTCCATACCTCTCACCTGTACAGTGTAACCGTTCTCATGTTTCCCCAAAGTGTTTTCAGATAAACTTTCACGATGTTATCTCAACAGTCGGATCACGTGCCAACTGACTACAGACGTTTGTAACAAATCGTTTCCTTTTCCAATCAGGAACTAACGCTGAATACAATGTATTTAATGTCTTTCGATCTTATCCTGAATTTTATGTTATAATTATTGCAACGAAAGGAAAAATGTATATCCTAACTTCAGATGATATTTTTAATACTTCATAGGTATTAACGTGTCACCGCAATCTCACCTGTTTTTAAGTGGCGACGTGATCTAACATGGTAAATACGCCAAACCTAGAGGGGATTAGCTCTCAAGTGTGTGTGCCGGAACACACCAACAGGAGCTCGGCGACAGATTTTCAACTTGGAACTAGTTATCCAGGCGGACTCGGTAAAAACCCTACCATCATGCTATGGATTCATCAAGATGTTTTCCGTCTCCGCGCACTATGACTCAGTTATAAGAATTCGAACCTACGTCCATCGACGTTGTGTTCGAACACGCTCTCAACTAAGCCATAATCGCTTCAAGACTAACTGATTGGAACGTGAGCAACATGTGCTAGGTTTAACACCCGCTACGACGTATATTCATTATAGCTGGTGTATATTTAAGAGTCGAGGAGCTAGTACTATAAAATAATTCAATTTTTAACAGATTAAGAGCAAATAAACTTTCCAGAACTCTTAAAATTATATTTTGATATTCCAGGCAAATTAACATATATACGCATTTCATTATTAGTATCTCACAATTATAGACAAAATACTTGAACCCGGGGGCTTGTAGTAAAGATTTTAATTAATCGTATAAATAGCATATAATTAACTTCTCTCCGATAGAGCATCCACATTTTTATAACAACTTTATTTAAACGTGATTTATTGTTACTGCCTGAGTGATTCCTTTGCTACTTTTATATTATTTATTTATTTCTTTGCTATCTATATGTGTAAATAAATTAATACAGAGCGTATTAAGATACTTAAAGCCTGAAAATGAGTGGTACAACCTGTAAAAAGAACTAAAAAGTATCTAGAACAATCCAGAATTCTTCACAACAATTCATAAAAAACTGGTAGCAACAGATAAGGCAGAGTGACGCCGCATTGATGTGCGGAACACGCATCTCTTGGAGCTTTATCGTTAAACATTGCAAATAAACAAGGGAGTTCTAAAAATAACAAATGTTGACATTTCCTCCTTACTGTAGACGTTATAGGCGTCCAAAATCGAACTTTTTTGCATTCTAGATATTTCGACTCTTCCATGTGGAACCTAATGTAAAAACACAGTGACTAATAAAATCATCTGAATGTATTAAGTCCATTTACTTATCTACTTTTCTCTCATACTTAAGTCGCGTCATCATTAAAATTACAATAACTTTTGATAAAGTGAATCGATTTCAATGAAACTAAGACTAAACGTTACTCAAGGATATGCTTTGTGATATACTTTAGGAGAAGTTTTATCGTGAACTCGGTACTTTAGCAGTGATGCGTGTTCAAACAAACAGATAGGCAGACAAACGGACATTTAAAAAAAATGATTGAATTGTATTTTATTCCTTAATCCAAGACACCTGCAACAATTGTTTTCAGTCTACAAATTGAAAAGTGAAATTTATGAATCACAGGTGTAAAATTCTACATTACATTCAGTTAAAATAAATTTAAAGCATAAACATTCTACGGCAATACTGTTATTGCCAAATGAAAGAATGAAGCAAGTATTCAGTGAAATCCAGGTCAGTGACGCGAGCTCTCGCCTCCGAAACCCGCTGGGATAGATATGACAGGGAATTGGCAGGCGCGCTTCCTCTACTCCACCCGAATGACGAAGTGAACGTACAACTTTATACAAAGGATAATAATACTATTCCACGCTTTTACTCAACGAAATTGTTTATCATTGTCCCAAACAGCGCCTCAGAGAATGTAGACAGTCTTATTGTTATAATAGCTATTGTTCACGGGTTCCTTCGCACTAAACCGACTATCGTCTTGTCTTTCCAATAAAAATGGGAGATTATTTCGCTCACCTTTTTAATTTTTGTACATAACTAGTAACCCACCCCGGCGTTGTATGGGTATTGTTAGATATAATCTGTGTTGAAATTATTCGCCTGTCTGTGGTAGATGTAATCATAATGTTTTCTCTCTATAATCGGAGTTTTTGGCGGGATTTTGGTCTGTCATGTAGTGGATTTTATATTTTACTAACTGTTACCCGCGGTACCGCACGCGCTATTTTTTAAATGTATTAAAAATGTAAAATTCTGAGTAGATGTTGTACATTATAGAGATGCTTTTTCAAAAACATTTGTAAGTACGACACGCACGCCATCTACTGTAACATGTAACGTGAACATTAGAAATTAGGGGTGTGCGAATATCGTTCGGATCGAATCGAATCGAATATCAATATCGTAAAAATGTACGTACGTAAAAATGTCGAATAATTCGCGAATTAAGGGGGTATTCTAGTCTAGAAGCATGAATTTCAACTATATTAATTGTTCTATTTGTGTAACTATATTTCATGGTTTAAGTAAAATGTATATTGACTGTTAAATTTTTATTCGAAAATTGAAAATAAGAAACCCTGAAAAAAATTCGAATTTTCGAATTATTCGATTCGAGTTTCGAATCGAATATTAATATTCGATTCGGAACGAATAATTCGTAAGTTCGAATTATTCGCACACCCCTATTAGAAATGTGAATAATAACAGTGTATCGAATGGAATGGGATTTATCATCAGCGACATGCCTGGAACTTTAATCTACAATATATCACCCTCAGTGCTCACTTAGACTATATAAGAAAGTAATTAAAGTTTTAAGCTATACATTATCGAACAATACGTGTTAAATCTTTTATTATATAGATCTAATATACCCGTATTGTCGATATAATTAAGTTAGTATTATACGTTGCTATAATCACTGAGTTATGTAAACGCCAGCGCGGTAAATAAATCAAAATGGCCGCCAAATTGACCAAAAAGGTAATATAATTTTAATTACATAAAACATATGACTTTCAATTATGTCCTTGAAGTCCAGTAAAATACACGTCTCACTCGCTTGTTTACAATAAAAAAACATATTTTTAATAAATTTCACATGGACGAATATTCACGGGTAACAGTTCAACAAATAAAATAGAATATGTCAACCGCTATAATTTCGGATATCTGCCAGTAAAATTCCCGTTAACATAGGTCCAGCCGTTTCGGGCATAACCCGGAACAAACAAACAAAATATAATAATATAAAATACCAACAGTATTTAAAAAAAAATTTTTTTTACTTGTAGCCAAATCCATTCACCAAAAAGGTGTTATTTTAATTTCAGATACACACACTTTATTTTTATAATACGTAATAGATTACATATAAAAAATTGGAAACTAAACGAACGTAGAATAAACATTCAACATTTTATATATAAACACAAAATAAACGTTAAAAATGTTTGCGATAGAAAGTTACCGCGTTACCATGGGAACGTATATAATACTAATGCTAACACGCAACGACAGCAAACGAAACGAAAAAAATGCCCGATTTTGAATCATTCTTCATTGGCGCTCCACTCCTATTGGTCTTAGCGTAATGATATATAGCTTAAAGCCTTTCTTGGTAAATGAGCTATCTAAAACCGAAAGATTTTTTTCAAATCGGTCCAGTAGTTCCTGATATTAGCGCGTTCAACCAAACAAACAAACTCTTCAGTTTTATATATTAGTATAGATTCATAATCTTGTGTTACTTGACTCTATATTGTGTAGAATTGGTGGTGATTTATGTAATATAGTTTGTTTATTATGCTTAAGTGAATGGAAAATAATACCACGGACCATGAATTCTGAGATGCCACAAAAACTCCATGGAAAGTTCTAAGAGAGCCATCATCTTGTTGGAACATTGAATTAATTACTCGACAATGGAAATTAACAAATACTCCGGAAATTAACAAACGCTTTGGACAAAGAAGATGGTACTATTAACAAAGAGATTAAGATAAAAAAGATGGATAAAAGAATATATTATAGAAGATTTGGTGTTTCTGCCTTTATATTAATTTGGACATAGAGAAGATTTGGTGCGTATGCCTTTACATTAACATGGGCATAGAAGAAAACTGACTAAAGAATACATAAGAACTACCTATATTGACAACTTCAAAATTAATAGATGATTTAAAAAATGTACGAAATATTATATAGAAGATTCGGCGATTAGGCCTTTAAAGAATACATAAGAACTACCTATATTGACAACTTCAGAATTGGCAAAACGAAATAATTCAGACAAAAGGAAATTGGTACAATACTATTAACAAGGAGATTAAGATAAAAACATGGATAAAATAATATGTAGGAAATATTATATAGAAGATTTGGCGCTTATGCCGTTATATTAACTTGGACACGGAAGAAAATTGGTTAAAGGATATATAAGAAATACCTATATTGACAACTTCAGAATTGGCAGTATGGATTAATTCCTTCGTCTGCCCTATTGGACGAATATTATTACTACTACTCTCTATGGTCGTCCTTACTCTCTGTACCACATTTTCCGTGTCACGTAAATATGTTTAATTAACTTTCCCCCCGAGTTTGTTGTTTTTTTATTAATTTTTCAATATATTTTTTTTTAATATTTTTTTTTTTTTTTATATTATTTTATTTTTATTTTTATAATTATTAATTTTTATATTTTTTTTTTTTTTTTTTATTTTTTATTTTTTTTTTTTTAATATTTTTTTTTATTTTTGCTGCCGATGTTTGTTTTTTTTTTTGGGGGATTTTTTTCTTTTTGTTTTTTTTTTAAAAAATATTTTTTTTTGTTTATAATTTTATAATTATATTTGTTTTTTTTAGTTTTTTATTTTATTTTTAACTCAACCGTTTCCGTAGATAATTAGAAAGATGTCCCTATTTATATGTTGTCAGAGTATTCGCCATAGTTTTGTGTATTTTATTTACTACTTTTATTCTATTTTATAAAACAAAACCATAATTCTGTAATGTTTTAGGTGCTCTGTTTATCAGAGCAGTGGTATCAAATATCATTATATTCTTTAGTTATTATAAGTCTTCTTTTTGTGTTCATTCTTTTATGATACCTTGAAATTAAAATATAATTGTATGTAATTGTTTTATTTCTAAATCAGTTTTAAAATTATTTTATAAATATCAGTGTAATTATTGCATCTGCTATAAATCCAACAGGTATAATTGATGAATGTCGATTTTTTTTCTTTTTTTTTTTTTTTTTCCTTTTTTTTTTTTTTTTTTCTTTTTTTTTTTTCCCTTTTATTTTTTTTTTTTTTTTTCCCTTTTTTTATTTTTTTTTTTTTTTTATCCCTTTTCTCTTCTTTTATATTTTCTTCATATTTTTATAAATAAATAGGGGTTTTTTCTTTTTTTTCTTTTTTTTTTTTTCTTCTTTTTTTTTTCTTTTTTTTCCTTTTTTTCTTTCTCCTTTTCTTTCTGTTTTTCTCTCTTTCTCGAAAGCATTAGAATGTAAATTAGAAGATTTACACTATTTAATATTATAATAGGATAAAATAATAGATCTGAAAACTGATATGCTTTTATTTAAATAGCCTTATTTGGAATCGCTTTCTGATAAATATATATACATATTTCTTTTAAAATATAAAAATATTAAAGTACAAGCAGTTTTCTAACAAACGTGATGACATTAGTATCTTAAAGATTTAAATTCCTTTCTTGCCTTTTGATATCTGCAGTTCATCAAAATTTTAAAACTTACGTAATGATCTTCACATAACATTTTTTTCTGTCGCGCGTAATTTGAAATCCGTTATATGTTCTAAGTTATTCATTGAAGTAATATTCTGTATAAATGATAAATAATCGTTTATAGACACGCACAATAACGGAAAATAAAATTTGTAAACGCGACGTCAAAATACTCGCATTAGGGTAACATATGGAACTGACTTTAGTTCTTGGTCCTTATTCTTGGTGTCCGGGATACGGTAACCAGGTTTTTGTGGAGTGCCTTTCATTACGAATTACGCGGCATTCGATATTATTATTACGATTATTGATGTTGTGTATTTGCAGTTATAGTGCGGGTGTTAACATTATACTATTCGTAATGACGTGCAGACTCCAAGACAAGCACATAATAGAGCGATAGGATAGTAGTGAAATATATAGAATGACAGAGAGTGACGCGAAAAAAATTATAAGACTGATGAAGTATGTACTGGAAATATTTCAGAGAGGAATCGCAGCGACCTGTCCGTCACTCATATCGTATATAAAAGTCCTGCGTATTCCACTTTGTGCGGCTCAATGCTCACCGGTGAATACTCCAATCACTCATCAATCATGAACCTGACAGTTCCTGTTTAGGGTTACCACACGAAAAAACGTGTAACTTAATATTTTACATGTATGGATATTGCAAAAAACAACCATGTTAAAGCTTTAATGGAATTATATAATATACTAGCTGTCCCCCGCGGCTCCGCACGCGTTTTTTTAATGAATTAAATAACTATGGTTTCATAGTTACAAATGTATTTGAAAAAGCATTTCTGGAATGTACACACCTACTTACAATTTCACATTACGCCATCTACTGTAACATGTAACGTGTACATTAGATATGTGAATACGAATAGTATATCGAATGGGATGGGATTTATCATCAGCAACATACCTGGAACTTTAATCTACTGTGTACCACCCTCAGTGCTCATTAACACTATATAAGAAAGTAATGAAAATTTTAAACTATACATTATCGAACAATATGTGTTAAATTATTTATTATATATACATAACATGCCCATATTGTCGATATAATTGTATTATTCTTATAAGTTGCTATAATTGCTGAGTTACGTAGATGCAAACACGGTAAATAAAACAAAATGGCCGCCAAATTGATCAAAATGATAATATATGTAATTCAAATTACATACATTTATTCTTGGAGTCCAGTACAGCGCACGTCTCACGCGCTTGTTTACATTAAACAAACTATTTTTATTAATTTCACACGAACGAATGCACAGGTAACAGTTCATCACTTCATAGTGTAAAACAAAGTCCTCTGGTCTGTCTGTTTGTCTGTTTGCGATGAAGTCAAAAACTACAGAACGGATTTTCATGCCATTTTCACCAATAGGTAGAACGGTTCGTGGGGAAGGTTTAGGTATAATTTGTCAAGGTTTTCTTTTTATTATCAGGGCGGCACAACGTCTGCCGAGCCCGCTAGCTTAAAATAAAATAGCTCATTAGCTAGTTATCTGCCAGTAAAGTCCCGTGAAAATCAGTTCAAGCATTTCGGATATTCTACTGCGGCCGAAGGCGAATAAAAAACCAAAATGACTTTTTATAAGGTCTGCTATCTCACAGTGAATATCCCGTGATAATCAGTTCAACCATTTTAGAAATAGCAATGCGGACGAAGCCGCCGTCACATAAAATAGAATATGTCAACCGCTATAATTTCGGCTATCTGCCAGTAAAATTCCCGTTAAAATAAGTCCAGCCGTTTTGGAGATTACCCGGAACTAACAAACAGACAAAATATAATAATATTAGGTCTATACCTATGAAATTGCCGTTTTGTATGAAAAAATTTAAACGAATTTTTTTCATGTATTTTTTATTTGTATTAATCGAAGTAATCACCCATGCAATCAATGCATCTTTGCCAACGCAGTGGCAGTTTATTGATGCCCTTCTTAAAGAAATCAGCTGGACGGGAGGCAACAAATTCTTCAAAGGCATTTTGTACTGCCTCTCGGGTATTGAATTTTTTTCCCGTCAAGGAGTTATCCAAATTCTGGAAAAAGTAGTAGTCTGTAGGCACAAGATCTGGTGAATAGGGCGGATGATGGAGAACTTCCAACCCCAGTTCTTGCAACTTGGAGACCGTCTGCTGTGCAGTATGAGATCGCGCGTTGTTGTGCAGGAGCAGCGGAGACGAGCGATTGACCAATGCTGGTTGGAGATGTGCCAGCTTCTCCATCATTGTGTTCAGTTCTTCATAGCACACATCTGCAGTAATGCTTACCCCGTTTGGTAAGAAGCTGTGATGAATCACACCGGCGCTAGACCACCAAACAGTGACCATCACTTTTCTAGGGGTAAGTTTTCGTTTAGGGCATTGTTTAGGTGCTGAACCAGGATCCAACCAACTTGCTGAGCGCTTGCAGTTATCAAACAGAATCCATTTTTCATCGCAGGTAACAATGCGGTTCAAAATTCCTTCATTTGTGTGTCTGTTGAGCAGTGCAAGGCACGTCTCGACGCGTGCTTTGCGCTGTTCGTGGGGCACCCATTTGTCAAGCTTTTTTACCTTGCCAATTTGACGCAAATGGACCAATATTGTTTTGACGCTAACGTCGAAAGCTGCTGCTAATTCAGCCGTAGATTGTGTATCATCAGCTTCCACAATCGCCTTTAATTCGTCATTATTGACCAAAGTCTTCGGACTACCGCGAGATTCATTTTTCAGGTTGAAATTCCCAGAACGGAAGCGAGCAAACAAATAACAGGTGGTGCGTTGGTTTGTAGTGGTAGCTCCGTAAACGTCGTTGATGTTGCGTGCTGCTTGTGCCGCGTTGCTGCCACGACGGTACTCATATTCCATAATTACTCGAATTTTTAACGTATCCATGATGACAAAAAAGATTGAAATACTATGGAAATGTAATACTAATCATTAAACAAATGACTACTTTTGGAAAAAGAATTCCATGTTTTATTAGAAATTTAATAAATTAGAATAAATTAGAATTCTTAGCCAAACAAAAATTATTTTGATTTGAAATGGCCAGTACTGCAGAACGGCAATTTCATAGGTAAAGACCTATTATAAAAATATCGGCCGAATAGCAAAACCTTTATTTTTGTTATTTGTAGTTACATTCACCGAAAAGTTATTATTAATTTTTACATACACACACTTTATTTTTATAATACGTAACAGAATGCAAATAAAAAATTGAAAACAAAACTAACATAGAATAAACTTTTTGAATAGGATCACAAAATAATCTTTGAAAATGTTTGCGATAGAAACTTACCACGTTACCATGGCAACGTATGTAATACTAACGCTAACACGAAGCAATCAAAACGAAAAAAGTCCCCGATTTTGAAATATTCTTCATTGGTGCTCCGCTCCTATTGGGCTTAGCGTGATGATATATAGCCTAAAGCCTTCCTCGATAAATGAGCTATCTAAAACCGAAGGATTTTCTCAAATCGGACTGGTAGTTCCTGAGATCATAGCGTTCAACCAAACAAACAAACAAACTCTTCAGCTTTATATATTAGTATAGATTCTATTATGATACACGTCATGTATTAGTGGAATGTATTGCGTATAGGACAGTTACTGATATCGACTTTCAATTTGAATTTTCAAAATATTAGAATGTTTCATGGGTTATTGTCCAAATCTAAGAGTGTTGAAGCACTGAGTCTATTTAAGTTGTTGAGTCATCATTAATGAAGTTTCCGTTCATCTTAGTTTTAATAATCTGTATTATTGATGTTATTTAGCCTGTGAATTAAGTTAAGGTTATACGGGGCTGATATAGCCATAAAAGCTCCTAAAAAATGAGTGCTTGTAACTGTCATACACGATTAAAGTAAAACTTCTTTATAAGAGTTACTAGCGGACCTGGCGGACGTTGTCCTGCCTTGATAATAAAAAATATAAATCCCAAAAGTCAACCGCAGCGCCACCTACCGGGTCCAATTGTGAATCTAAACCATTCTCGGATCCACTGGAACACGCACAAAAAATTTCATCAAAATCGGTCCAGTCGTTTAGGAGGAGTTCAGTCACATACACACGCACACAAGAAATATATATATTAAGATAAGAGATGGCAATTATGTTAAAAATAAATACATCATATGAGTATTTAAAAAGGCATTTATTGATAATGTAACACTAATTTTTTTGCCTACTTTTCTAAATTTTTTTTTCTTTATAACAAAGAGTTGCTAATAATATTCCTGTGTTATTTAAGTTCCGAATTAGCTGATAGATGGTACTACAGATAATGAAGCCTTGATTTAATTTGTTACTTACTTACGTTGAAACTAGATAGCAGCACGGTCGCGCACCCATATACACATAACTAATTCTATTGTATGATCTTTCTTATTAATCTTATTCTTTTTCAAAAATTTTTGATTGAATTATTTATAAATTATTTATTGCCAAAATCAAAAATATCTACAATCAACAAAAAAGGACGCCATATTCCGAACGCTCCGTTCATTTCGTCCAGTACCTCCTAGCGCGCCAAAAAATTTACTTCAATAATTAAAAAAATATGTGAAGCCTTTCTCACACTTATGGTTTAATTACTCAACACTTCATATCAATATGTCAAACATACAAGACATCTGAAATTTAGTATTTTATTACTGGATAGGGAAACTGTGAGAATATCTGTAGAGTGTTCAGATCTTAAATTTGTTTTTACTGTTTAGCTATATCCTACTGGGGTAGAGACAAAAGATGAAACATCCTTGTTTGTACTTCCTTAAGATATATTACTTTGTTCATACGTTCGCACCAGTTTTATTTGCTTCTCGTTTTTATTACAAAAAGTATTTCTTTTATTTGACTTATATAAGTCAGTATATAGCATCTTTGCTTTGCACACGTATTTTCATATTTTTTTATCGTATATTTCGAATACACATAGAATGATGTATATAAAATTAGTTAGACAAGGTGCCTACCAACTAGGCAAACGATAAAGAGATTAAAATTCTCGCATAAGGCAACCCTGAGGTCGCGACGGAACTGCCGCGAACAAATCAAAGCTTCAAAGATAAAAGCATGTAAAGTAAACTGTGTACGAGACGAGGAAAATTTAATGAACTGTTCAGCTTTTCATTTATATTACCTTTTAATATTTATTATACGTAAAAACATCTTACGAGTATCCCCTCGAGTCAAAGTTCGAATATTACGTAAAGCTGCTTCTGTTTTTTTAATGCAAACCTCAACAATATATTGTTACATTTTTTCGATAAAGTACATATGAAATGTTGAAGCTTCTGCATGAAATATTATTTACTGATCGATCAATGTATCGTCGGCCTCATATTATTTCTCAAGGACAGCGATTGGAATTATAGTTACACTATCTCATAAATTAACACTCTCACTCAATTATGTAATACATATTGCATCCGATTACTTTATGGTGAAACACTTCACTAAATAAACACGAGTAACACATCTCATTGTCTAAAGTAAATAGTTATTAAAATCATTTATAAGGCTCTAGGTAAAACGCTTACCTAAATTAAACACATAAATGTGAGCGCAGATCGGCGAATGAATCGCTAAAATGTCACAAATTTCAGTTGACTATAAATTTGAAATCGAATTTGTCTATCGAGTCATCGCGTCGCGTCGGAGTGAAATGGGTTGGATTAATTCACTTAGCGTTTGAGTAACGAGTAATGTCGACACTCTTGCCACTTCTGCGATCATCATTTTGTTATTTTGTTCTTCTATTTACTTTTTTTTAATAATAAAAGAATACCGATCATATTCTAAGCTATCTGCTCCAGTGTCTTCGTCCGCGTAGAACCTTATGTACAAAAGAGTGAATAATAAAGTCATCTGAATGTATTAAGTCTCATTACTTATCTACTTTTCTCTCCTACTTTAATCGTGTCGTCATTAAAACTACAATAACGTTTGATAGATCGAACCGATTTTAATGAAACAAATACTAAATATTATTCGAAGATATGCTTTATGATTTTCTTGAAAATGTTTTATTATGAACACAGTACTTTAGCAGTAATGTATGTCCATACAAACCGACGGACAGACATTTCTAAAACTGATTGAAATGTATTTTATCACTTATTCCTGGCAGCTCCAACATTTTTGTACGTTGGAACCGAAAACGTACCGTGCTTTCTTTTGAGTACCTTCCCCATACACATCATTAATCCTGCAACTTATCTGCAGCGCTGATGGCACGGTGAATCCGTATTTGTAAATAACGCTATATTTATGTTTTCCACCTTGTGAAAACAACGATTTCAAAGAGAAATCAGTTGTCACGAAAACAAATGAATTACTTAATCTTCTAATATACCTAGACTTGCTATAAATACTGAAACAAAGAAAAAAAAATTCTATTGCAAATAACATTTATTACTTTTACAGTGCGTTAGTTTAATACATAAATATAAAATAATTAAAAATATAATAAGCTTATTCGAAGTGGTCTCCATTGGCTACAATACAGTGCTTTAAACGTTGAGGTCAGTTATCAATAGAAGCACGCACTCTTTCCATAGAAAAATTCTTCACTGCCAATCGTACGGATTGTTTTAGGTACTCCAAATTATCATGGCATTTAAAGCAAGCCGTACTCTCAAAAACTGACCATAAATCATAACCCAGCGAACTAGATGACGGCCAGTCTTCACCTCTGATGAAGTCCGAAACGTTCGTTTCCAACCAAGACTGCGTAGACCGAGCTTTATGACCCAGCGCCGAGTCTTGCTGGAAGGACCATTCTTGATTATTGAACATAGTGTTGTTAAGGGGCTTCACTACCTTCTCAAGAATGGTATCTTGATACATTTGTGCCGATGTTTTGATACCTTTCTCACAAAAGTATGGCTCAGTCACTCCTTCATAACTAATACCCCACCAATACCATCACTGAACTCAGATAGTGCTCATGTTGCACTCTGTTGACTAATTGGGAAGCTTCCTTAGAGGTTTAAGCATAAATACGATCATTTGGTTTATTAAAAAGTTGCTCAATTGTAAAAAAATTCTCATCCGTAAACAACATTTTTCTGTTCCCTTTGCGTACCGCTTCAGTAGTTGTTTCGATTTTACCACCATATTCTTTTTTAAATTATCAGTTAAGAAATAACCAGTACGTCTCTTATAGGCTGCAAATCCTAAGTCATCTTTTAAAATACGCGACATGGTTCTAGGTGCTATCTTCATCTCCCGAGATAAAATATTTTGCTTTCGGACAGGATTTCTTCGAATTCTTTCCCTTACTGCTTTGACCACCTTTTTCGTACGAATACTACGTGGACAGCGAGATATTTTTCTGTCACAAACAGAGGAAGTCTCATTGTACCTATTAATAGCCCGGTACATAAACATTTTACTAATACCAAGAGTATGGAGAGTTTTAAATGTTGCATTTGGCTCCATACCTACTTTGTGTAATGCAATCACATCAATTCGGTTCTCTTTATCACCCCACTCAATTTTAATATCGCAAAATATTGTACAATGTATTGACGCCAAAATGAGAAAACTCAATGAATAATCATAAAAAAATGGAAGATTCCAAATTCAAATGTAATATTTTGTTTATTTTTAATTATAACAGTATTTATGGCCAGACTAAGTATACAAATCTCGTGTCACGGTCTTTGTGGTCGAACTCCTCCGAAACAGTTCGACCGATTTATATGATTTTTTTTATGTACCTTAGGTTAGTATGATAATAAGCCGTAAAGTATATTTCATACTACTAGGTGGTTAGGGTGTCCATATCCAGAAAAAAGATCTATATTTTTGACAAACTTTTTTTTGTATTTTTTTATTTATTCGGCATAAAAAAATACCTACAACCCCAAATCGTTATGACTCTAACTCCTCCACCCTACTATTTTTTTAAGGCGATTTTAGTTTTTTTATGAACAATATCCATATCATTTACCCGTCGATCGAATCTCAAACAGAACGAAATTATTTATATTGTTGAATGACAGATGGCGCTACGTCCACCTCACTGAACTTTTATCCATACATGCTCAAGTTATTCATGAGAAGCGACGCGTTATTTTGTCATTTAAATCTACATTTGTTGAGCAATAGTCAGTGAGTTCTAGATGCAAGTGTACGTCACTAGGCAAATGGTTACAGGACGCATTATTAATAACATGGGACGAGTGTACCATTAGCCATAGAGCCTATATTGAAACTGTTAACTGAACGTTAAAGGACCTCAAAACTCACATGCCAACATGGGTGGGATTACGTTTGTGTGTATTGTGTTCAAGGGCAATAGTGTCGCCTAGGAACGATGCTGTTGATGAGCTCAACAATCTAATACTACAAAAAGTATCGGATCAAGTTATAATCTACAAATCAGCTGACACGTTGTGCAATATTGAACATATAGTCCACTATCTGTTAGAATTTTCAAATTCTCTAAATCCATCAGGCCTGCCACCTTACGAATTGCTATTAAAAATTGGTACGCCTATAATGCTTTTAAGAAACTTAAGTCCATCCAATATGTTCAATGGCACAAGGCTTCTAACAAAATATTTGAAAGACACCTTAATTGTCGCAACAGTCGTTACTGGCCCAGCAGCCGTCCAGTTCACGCACATCCTAAGGACCCTGATGATCCCGACGGACTCGCCGATATGTTTCAAATGGCACCAGTTTCTGGTGAAAACTTAATTTGCGCTAGCCATTAATAAGCCTCGAGGACAAACATTATATTTCGAAAAAAGAGGGTTTCTCCTATGATCAATTATATGTTGCATTATCACGAGTCGGAAATCCAGAAAATCGATATATCTTGCTGTAAGAACATCAAACTACTGGGCATCTACATGTGCTGTAAATGTACAAAAGAACATAAAACTATTGTGTAGCCAGAAGTTTTAAATTAATAACACAGGCATAGTCATTGTGAATGAAATACAATTGAACATTAAATTATTAAACAGACAGTTGATTTTAAAATATTAGAGAATATGAGTGCAGTACTATCACACACAAAAATACCAGTCTTACTAAATTTGTTAAATAGTTTAAACATTACACATACAAATATTGCACCCGTGCGAAGCCAGGCGGTTGCCCATTTAATATAAATTACAGGTCATGGTGTTTGTCTCGAATGAAATCCGAAACTACTTTAACAAACTTTATAAAATTTTGCATACGTGTGTAATTTGAGCCAATATATATATATATATGTAGGATAGTTTTTATCCCAAATGTACCCGGTAGGTGGTGCTGCAATCAGTTTCAAGCTTTATTTAAGAAGAGTTTTCATATACTAACTAGGTATGTGTTTGAGTGGGTCCCTGGATAGTTTAGAAGTACAATTGGAATCGGTAAGAAACAATTCGACGCAGACGATTTTGCGCGTGTCAGCTAGTTCAATTATAAATATACCAGACTATATTTTAATTAAGAATTCCGAACCAAACGCCAGATATTTGAGATCAAACTTGGACAAAACGACAATTTTATAGGTAAGGATATACGGAATTAAAAATAATGTTTACTTTAAACTGTACAGTTATCTTAGTATATTTCTCTCGCTTACTCTTTAATCATATATATATTAATACGTGAAGCCAAAATAATGTACCCCTTATTAAGAGAATTGCGTGAACGGATGGACATGAAATTTGGCATAGTTAAAGTTTATATGGAGGAGAAATGCAGAAAGCTATTTATTTTATATAAAATGCATTAAAAGTACATTAAATTAATTAAAATATGCATTACTCACACTACTGCTTCAATTTTATACAACATATACAAACATGTAAATAAAAAAGATTGACATCCGTCAATAACGGACTTCAAAAAAGGTTGTGAAGGAGGTTGCTATGACTGTATGTATTTTTTTTACTCTTACGTTCCATTTACCTTTTTTCATTCTACATTCAACAATGATATTGTAACATATCTTATATATTAATACGTGAAGCCAAAACTTTGTACCCCTTTATAAGCGAATTGAGCGAACGGATGAACTTGAAATTTAGCATAGTCAAAGGTTATATGGCAGAGAAGTGCACAAAGCTATTTTTATATAAAATGCATTACAAGCATATTAAATTAATTAAAACATACATTACTCACACTACTGCTTGAATTTTACATAACATATACACACATGTAAATGAAAAAAAAAAACGTTTCAAACATCCTTCACCCTTCTTACGTTCCAATTACCTTTTAAATATTTTTAACATGACTGACGTTGCATGCCTTACAATATGCCCTTTGAAATCAACTGGTCAAATTGTAGGTTAATTTTATATTAATATAATATGTAAATTCATAATATACATTAATAATTAATAGATAAATAATTTATCTTTAGAAAAAAATATGGATCAACTGAAATAATTATTATTCTCCTTGGTCTTATTGAATGTCAAAATTTTTAGGTGACAAGACTGCTTTCACTTCATATTGTCATTAGAGTAAAGCAATATTTCCAAAATCAGTGTCAATATTTTAATGTTTAGTATTTCTTTATGGTGTACTCACTACAAATGATGATTCAATAAAAAATGAGCGAAAAAATACTCTGTAAAATCGAAATAAGAAAATTTGTTTGGTCATGAAAGTAATCCATGAATTTGATCATCTTTGTTTTGGATTCATCATATGATTCTAATGTGTATCCATTACTTTTCCAAGCAATGAGACTACATTTAATTCAATATCACCCAGAAATACCACCCATGGTGTCGTGTAAAATTAATTGAAAATTGTGTCATGAGTTGCGATAAATTTATTTATTTTCGTAAAGTTATGTTTACTTAGTATTTGAGAACCTTACCACCTTATGTAACCGTACGTTTTTTGTTTCAAATTTATAATTAATTTCAATTTTCATTTAGACAGCGATTTTTTTAATGTTTATATAATTTAAAAAAAAATTGGCAAATAACTGAGTAGGCATGATGAAAGCCTTTGATTATAGAGGTTATACCCTTTGATAAAAGAACCCTAATAAAGTTCAAACTTTAAAAATTCAATGAACTATGGTCGAATGTCGACCACTGGGCGCCCACTAGTACATTTAATATAGTGCGAGTAGCAGACAGTATACACATATTTAATAAAACTCCTTGCGCGGTAACATTGTAGCAAACCGTAGTACGTCGTAGCAACGTGTAGAAGATCGGTAGGACGTTTAGGGGAACACGTACATACGGCTAATATTTGTCAATCTTTTTGGCCGCTTTAAAAATAGCCTTAAGTACGGACTTTCCTTTAATATAATGAAGAGTTTAATACAAAACAAAGTGAAGATATTATTATAGGAATCAGTAATTAGCATTTATTTATCTGTCAGCTGTCTCGATGTGTTCTTTCAACTATATACAGAGCTGTTAAAAAGTTTGGCGAGGACTGTACCTAAGTTTTCGTACAACATAAATAGTACATCATATATACTATACAAGTTGTAGTGGTCTAGTGGTTTGAACGGTTGTATATGAATCCCATATCCGCAGGTTCAAACACAGCATGTACCAATGAATTTTTCGGAATTCACGTATATTTACTCGTTTAAATTGCTAACCTAATGCGCTGTGGGTGAAGGAATACATCGTGAGGCAACCTGAACCAGAGAAATGTCCTTGTAGTATTCTGTTAACAATCTATCCTATTATACATAGATAATAAACTAGTTGTCAAACGAAGAATTTATTGATAAGATGATATATATGCAGATATACAATTCATATGATATAGCAAACCAGGGGAGTGCCATTGCCGAGCGTTCATCCTCACACTGAATTATCATTTCACCACAGTGCTCTGAATCTATATGATTGATTGTTAAGAATTTTTTTACATTATGTATATACTCTTATTATCATATATTTAGGTTCTACTTCGTCTGCTATATATGTCGTGGTATATAAATCTATACGTAATGGACGATATAGAACATGATATTATCAAATCATAATTTATTATATCGATCCATTAGTTTGTGAATAGCTGGTTAGTGGAGCTGGACACGCACACCTAATGCTCTTATATTCGTTAGTAACAGATCGCATGTTCCATTTCATATTATTGTTTAACGATGTTCAATTCATATTCATTAATTGTTACAACATATTTACGTATTGTTTCATAAAGATTTCTTTTTTTTAATTACTCATGTATGTAGGCAGTTGAAAGAAAAATATTACAAAAATAATGAAAGAATATGAATAGCATGGGGACTCGTAGATGCGCGGAGCACGCACCCGCGCCACCACTCCGAGCGGAACGCATCGCGCATTGCACCATGCGACATTCTATCTTTAGAAGCATTTCAATACTAATTCACTGTTTCATTGTGTATCTATACGCTCTAACAATTACATTCAAATGAAAATGTACACTTTTTAAAAAAAAAGTTTGTACTTAAACTAATTAACTGAAGTTATTTTTTGTATCTTTATGGACTAGTACAATGAAAAAATGTATTTGATAACGGCCTGCAAGCTTTTCAGAAGTTGAATATTCGTTAGTTCATAAGGACAATGGTAAGCTGCGTTAATTATGAGTTATTATTTAAAGGGTAATTCTGTCTTTATTGATTATGGGGGTATTCTGGTCTAGAAATGTACATTCATGAAATCAAATCAAAAATACTTTATTCAATTTAGGCCCTAAGAAAGCACTTATGAACGTCCAAACTACTACCGGTTCGGAAAAATAACCCGTCAACGAGAAGAACTGTCGTGAAACTCGATCTGGTTTATCTTTTCACCATACAAGACACAACATATTTCTATGAATATGCATAATTACAGACAAATTAACATGCATAGTTATCACAATTACCATTCAGTATTAGTCCTAATATTAATCTTATCTGTAAATAATCATAAAATATATTCTGTTGTTATAAAAATATTTGTTTTGATTATATTTCAGTTGAATGTTCGATTCGACGTCTAAACAATACCCGAGGGCAAGCGAGCTCTCTGAGCTCCCGGCGCGTCGCGACCGCACTGCCTCAACACACAAAAATACATTCTGAAAATATCCTCTGGGTACATTACTTTTCACTCTCCGAAAGTGACTCACTGGTTTTATGTTTATCCAAAGTAATAAAGAGCGAAGCCTGTGTTTATACATAATGCATTCCACAGTATATATACTATATAAGAGGAATTTTATAAAAAAAACACAAGATTAGTTTAAACTTAGACAACGATTTTAACATAAAGATATTATTTATGTGCTATACTTTTATACTCGTTACATATTCTACAAATTACGGAGGTTCGAGCCGTTGGATCTAGGCAACAGCGCAAGCCGAGGTTTGCCGTGCACCCTTGAGTACCTTAAACGCTCACCTTAGTAATCCTGTGAAGCTGTTAAGACCTTGCCAGGCCAATAGCGTAGTCAGTGTGAAAAAAAAGCCGGAGGATCCAAAGCAAACAAATTACTTGAACTTAATTTATTTCAAAAATTACAAAAATAATCTAAAACTAATACTGTGAAAGTGTCGCCGGTGTTAGGCTAACTTGCACCTAAAACTAATAGCAGGTGAATGGTACCGATGCTAGATTAACACTGGTTTATGGTCATCTCGTCCAAATATTTATAAATGATCAATGTGGGAACGGAGAAGTTGGGCTGTCGAATGTTTCCATTGAATTCGGGCATCTGTTGTACCGTGGAAATTGCTAACTCGATACTTTGCACAGCTACCCGCACCACGAGATTGGGAACCCCACCTTCGTATACATACTTAGTCAGCAGTTATGTGTTAGCGATCGCGTAACTTCCGATAAAAGAAGATATACGATTACCATTGTGCCTTTAGACTAATATTTTAACTATTGCTATCGGCAATATTTCCGAAGATCACAAAATTCTTATATTCAAATATAATAAATATTATTCTCTATAAGAGATAAATTCTGAAAAACCTATCTTTGTGCTCATATGAATAATTATTGTGTAAAATTTCATGCTTATAGACCAATGATATTATAAGTAATAATACGTAGATAGCTTACCTATATGATGATACGCCTAAGCGGTTATTACCGGTTCCAATTTTATTTCCAAACGCGAAAAAAACCTAGAACCCGATTGTAGCGGCACTTACCGGGTCCAATTATGAATTCAGACTATCCTATATATATTGGCAAGAAATGTCTTCCCGGTATCCCGCTAAAATCCAAGGACAGAGTTACATTAGCAACTCTCGTAGAGAATCACTCTAGAGGGCAGTACGCTCTGGAACAGTTTCCTTACCACCCCAGGCGAGGCGGTTGAGAGGACTACGTTGTTCCCGGGATCCTCCGGGTTGCTCCGGTGGCCCTCACCTCCACGCTCCATTTACTATCCTCGCAACAACGCAATAATTTTACCGGCTTATAGTTTTTATATTATTATCTTCTAACCAACTTTATCAATTAACATAGTCTAAAAAGTAAACTTTATTTCCATGAAATTTGGTATTTAGCTATTTTTTTTAATAAGAATTTGCAAAGTATACATGAAACTTGTATCTAATAACTTAGTAATTTTTCACATAAACATAAACAATCTTTTTGGCTGAGATATTAAACTTAGATATGTGTGTTGTATTTTTTTGTAAAGCTAACAGTAATAAATTTTGCTATGGATTTGTTACCTTATTTCAAATAATTCCAGCAACGCACACCATATTGTAGAATTTTGCTAATTTTAATTACTTTTATTGTGTTCAATTATTGAATGTATATATATATATATATATATATACAAGACAATAACCATAGACAAGTAGTTTATTATACCTTTCTAACAACGTAAGAATTTTCAAAATCGGATCAGTAGTACCAGAGATTACCCCGAATATCCAAACTCACAAAGTACAACTTCAACTTTTTAATATTGAAGTTTCATAGATACGAATTCTATCAGTGTTAAGTTAGTCATGGGAGAGTCACTTTATAGGTAGTATTATTTTTGTTTTATATAATTTAGTTTTTCCAGATTAGGCCTCTGAGATACACAATGACAAACACAACACTTCAGACATCATGCCTTAAATAAATATATATTTACATAAAAAATATTGTTAGTTATTATGTTATAACACTGTAAATCTGGGGCAAATAAAACCACAACAATACAGTGAAATAGTTTAATAAGGTTATTAGCTATACTAAATTAAGATACAAAGGAAATAAGTAAATAAGACAACCTTTCGGGAGTGGGAAAATCAAGGCTATAGTTTGGTAAGGAAGAAAAGATAGAAAAGGGGTCCATAAGACATAAACTAGAAGAGTAGAGGTAGCTTAGGTGCAGGTAGTTTTGGCCGCGAACACAGGACTCCGTGGGAAACCACGAATGCATCAACGGATGAAAGTTTAGCGACCGCCCAGACTGGCAGGTCAGCAGAGCACCGCAATACTCGCTGCAGTCGGCCGGCGGTCCAGCTAGACAGGCTCAACTACTCTGCAAGAGAGTTTGGTCTAGACTACGCAGTAGTACTAGACAGAAAGGCCTAGTATATAAAAACAAAAAACCCCGAACACAGGAAAACGACATTTGGTTCGGATAACTATTTGTCACTTTGGCAATTATAATTTATAACACGTGAGGGAGGTATTGTTAAAAAAAATAACCATAGGGGCTATGTCACGATTAATCTTACACTGGTTACATTATTGCATATAGTAATTATTTAGGTTGAATCTAAAGCCTATTTAGAACAATCGCGACCCGAAATCACACGTGTCCGACACGAGGCAAAACCTAAGAAATGTATGCTGAATTCTTCATGGGATTTAGGTGTGGAACTGGACGACGTGCCGAACAACACGACTACCGTCCCGTAGGAGCTCAAAATCAAAATATACTTTATCCAATTTAGGCCCTGAGAAGGCGCTTATGAACGTCAAAGCTACCACCGGTTCTGAAAACAAACCAGTCATCGAGAAGAACCGGGAAGAAACTCGATCTGGTTTATTTGTATGTTATATATTTTTTAAGGATTTTTTTATTTCGAGGTTAAAGTAAGACGCTCCTTAAAATTGAGACACCACACGACTTGACTCATAGCACCAGGACCAGCACCTGGGAGCAGCTGAGGGAAATGCTCCTTACACTGGCAGGTTCAGATCAGAAAAGAATCTTGACCGACGCGACATGATAAGTGAAATTTACAAATCTAACAGCTCTCGGGATACCAGATTAGGAAAACAAATTCCGACGACGCAAGCGCCTCGTATAATCGATTAATTAAGAAAATCGAACTGTTTCAATTGTAATATTATCAAGCTGCAATGATTTAATATTTTAAATTATAAAGGATTTTTTTTTATAAAAGAAATAATCTGTAATAAAAGCAATTATTTTATTTTATTTTCTTACAATTCTATGCAAAGTAAAATCTGAGAGCAACAACACTCAGCCACAGATTATTAATCCTTGTAGGAAATGATCGAACGAGCCCCAGATAAGTAATTTTTTCAGACCTTTCTTTGATATTCGAAAATAGTACATTTTATTCTTTAGATAATCTAATGAAGATAAAACAGGTTATCGTTTTCAGATCCCGTTATTTAATACATTAATAAGATAAAGTCTCGATCATTCACTGACAAAGCGGTTTACTTTGGAGATATATTTATAATCTTAGTTTAAGTATTTGAAAAATGTGCCGCGTGAGAGAAAGTAAGAGGATAGACAAGTTATGCGAAAACCGTTAATCCATGTACTTCGAGTTATACCTTCAATGCTTACATACATGCTTATATATTTTAAACCACTTTCAAATAATTATCTTAATGTATAACAGATAGATAATGAATAATAATATAATAGCAGTTTATAAATAATAGTAACAGTAAGTATTTCACTACTGGGCTAAACACCTCTTTATGGGCAAAGGTGGTGAGTATAATCGAGACAGAGAAATGCATTGTTCTATTTTTTTTCAAATAGTGATTCTATAAGAACATTTACCCGGTTCAAGTTTTCTTACGAAGTTTTCCTCCGGTCAGCCGATACTGTTACCAAATAAAATTAGTTAATGTAAGCGAGTAAAAAAACACTGGTACATGTTGTGGTATAAACCTTATATGAAATCGAAATTGCACCGATTACACCACTCGATCACCGCGACGTATAATAACGTTTTTCAAATATGACTGACTAAAAACCATCAGCGATTTCATCTATTTTTATGTTTCTACAAATATCGTCACTATACATTATCTTCATTAAGGTGACCCACAAACACCAATTTTTAAGTCGCTGTTTTAATATTTAAAGGTCACTCAAGATTTTTTAAGTAGAGTACCTTAGTTCTTTTCGAGCGACTTCTGAACATGAATATAAACGATCTTTCAATTTTTTCTCTTGAAGTTGCCATATCTATACTATAATAAAACTGTAGCAAGGTCAAATCTGTACATTAAATATTTTTTGAAAATTTTTATCGGGGTAGACTTTGTTATCGATATAGAAGCCAAAAATAATCTTTTTACAATTTTTGTCTGTCTGTCTGTCTGTCTGTCTGTCTGTCTGTCTGTCTGTCCCTGTGAACACGCATCACTCTGAAAGTACTGAACCGATTTTGACGAAACTTGGCACAGTGATAACTAATATTACGAGATTACATTTAGGATACTTTTTATCTCATAAAACGCAAGGGATTCTCCAGGATCTGCCTGTTTGTCTGTCCCTTTGAACACGTACCACTCTGAAAGTACTGAACCAATTTTGACGAAATTTGGCACAGTGATGACTAATATTACAAGGTTACATCTAGAATACTTTTTATCTCATAAAACGCAAGGGATTCTCCAGGATAACGGACGAAAGTCAAAAATTTGTAGTTAATGAAATTTTTGACGGATTTTGGTAAATTTTCATTGTGCTATATATAGCAGACAGATTAGCTAAAAAGATAAGCTATATTTCCCTAAGCTACTTTAAAAAAAAATACCAAAAAAAATCGCCGGGATTCGAACCGTCGGCTCCGGCGGACCATATAATGTCCAGTACGTTATAACTGAGCTACGGCTATATGACATTTCTATGCGTAATTATCGACCTCATATGAAAAAAATACGTATAAACGAAACTGTCACTTATATGTTGTTACATTTATTTTATTGTATAAAAAACCTAGATAATAGTTACATTGCATTGTAGAAGATGAATCTCAACTAGAGTTCTATCAGTACGTGTGTTGTTTCGATATTTGATAAAATTAGTTTTCTAAATGTTATTGAGTCTTGAAGTAGTTGGGTTCAGGTTTGTGAATCTAAAATTAAAATAAATCAGTTGAGGTGTATGCAGTTACTTTTTTTTTATCGAACTGACCACGCTATTGACCTAGCAAAGTCTTAACAGCTTCACCGGACTACTGTTTGCAGTTACTATGTTGTATTTATACTAATATTATAATGAGTGGTAAAGTTTTGTTTTCGAGGAATGCTTGGTACCTACTACTGGTCCGATTTCAAAAATTCTTTCACTGTTAGAAAGGTATATTATCCCAAGTTCAGTATCTCAGTAAAAAAGGTGGTTTGTATGTCAAAAGTAAAATAAATGTGACCAAATTAAAATTGGATGCAGATTTCACGTATACTTTACAAATTCTTATAAAACAAACAACTAAAACAAAATGGAAATTTAATGTAGATAAAGTTCAACTTTTACAGTATGTTACATGATGAAGTTACAAAGGGTACTGGGAAGACATTTATCGGCAATATATGTAAGTTAGTTTTGATCTTCACTTTGATGACACTACTTTAGGTAGTAATGCTGCGAACAGAGTCTAGGCTTATTTTAAAAGATTTCTCACATACCAACTGGGTATATGTTTGAGTGAGTCCCTGGATAGTTTGGATTCACGATTGGAAGTGCTGGATAACGCTGCAATAGGGTTTTAGGTTTTTTAAGATTATTTGCGTTTAAAAATACAATTGAAACCGGTAATAACCGATTTGGTGCAGACGAAGTTGCACGGGTCAGCTAGTACTATAATAAAACTGTAACAACGCCAAATCTGTTGGGAAAGGAACTTCGTTCCATCCGGAAGTCTATAGAGCCCTCAAGATTTTTTTTACATTACCGTCAATATATGTAGGTTAGCTTTTATCTTAATTCAATAGATTTCAATAGATTCATTTCAATTTCAATAGATTAATTCAATCCGGTAGATGATACTATGAACGGGTTCTAGGCTCATTTTAAAAGATTTCTCACATATCATCTGGGTATATGTTTGAGCGAGTCCCTTGATAGTTTGGATTCACAATTGGAAACCGTAAGTGTGGTTGCAATCGGGTTTTAGGTTTATTAAATTTTTTCGCGTTTAAAAATACAATTGAAACCGGTGATAACTGATTTGGTGCAGACGAAGTTGCACAGGTCAGCTAGTTAAAAATATAAATAACAAGGCTAGAGAGATGCAAAAAAATCGAGATGATTTTTACTATTAAAATCAGAACTCGCTCGAAAAGATCTAAGGTACTGTACTTGGACACATTATGTAACATTGATTGATTCTAGCGCACGCCGAGCTAGCTTTCCGATGGCAGGTTTTTTTCAGCTTACTTGAAATTTATCGATATTTTTTGACCAGCTGCAATATTATCTTTATAAACTATAGTCTATGTGTTATTTTGAAGTATAGACTATATTAGCGTCAAGTCTCATCAAAATCTGTTATGGAGTTTTTACATGAAAAAATAACAAATATCTATCCATCCTTACAAACTTTTTCCTTTATATTATTAAAAGTATTTATATTCTGCTAACGTCGTAATTGTTAATAGCGATGTTAGTTCGAATAAAATAAACAGGATTCAATCATAATCTAACCTGATGTTAACAACTGCGTGTTCGAAGGTGGACATACTAACACTTGATTCATTCAGAATTTCGATTCTCGAGACTACACACCACAATGATGACAACCGGATGTCAGATTTTTAATATATTTTTATTTAATCGTACGGCTATATTATCTTTTGTTGTCGTCAATTTATTGATTACTCTAGTTGTCGCTGCGAGATTCAACTTATGTGGAACTGTGTAACGGTTATTATAGCGGTATGTATAGCGGTAAATATTTGTTATCCTTTAGCAGCACTCGGGGAGAACATGCAGAGGAATGAGAGGTGCACTGCCTGAGGACACGACTAACATTTAAATATACTAATTGAAAATACCCTCATCCTACCAGAGTGAATGCATATAATTGTTAAATAAATCAATTGTAACGTTCTTGTTCAGATTTTTATAACAGTTTCCTACACATCAAAGCAAATTATACTAAACTAGCGGTCCCTGATGACGTTGTCCTGCTTTGATAATTTAAAAAAATCCTAAAATCCTACCGCAGCGCCACCTATCCTGTCCAATTGTGAATCTAAACCATTTTCAGATCCACTGGAACACGCACACAAAATTTCATCAAAATCAGTCCAACCGTTTAGGAGGAGTTCAGTGACATACACACGTACAGAATAAATTTATATATAAAGATAACCACCTTATAGTAAAAACGCGTGAACATTTCAATAAAGAGGGATGAGCAGAGGACCCTGTATAGTTTATGGCAGCCGGTTGAAGCGGGCATTCGCAAACTATTACGTGTTTTATGGTATACATAAACCTCAACCAATTTCCCCGGCAGCACTTCCAGCTCCAACTATACGCTAGACAGTTAAGTCCCCGTTGCCAAGCTGACTAGAAATAGTATTTGCATATTGATTGATTCCCTCAGAGAACTATTACACAGACTGCGCCGCTTTAATTAACTGTACTTAGAAACAGTTTTAACAAGTGCTTAAATATTATTGTTCTATTGTTATCATAATTAAAGAGTATAAAATGATAATTTACGTCTGTCTGTGTGTTTAATTAGTACTTCTAAACTATAGATAACATTTTGTTATGGTTTTCATTAATATTAAGATATTTTTGTATAAAAATTAATGATTAGTAGATGTACTGTAATGCAGGCGAAAAAATTATTTTCAGCCTTTACATATTTAACGCTGACTAATCCTTATGGAATATGTAAAATATATATGTGTATGTTTATACTATAGGTTTGTATGAAAGTTTATCCTATAATAATGCCAAAACGACTGTACGGATTCTAATGACAGGTACGGAAATCGTTTATAACGTGAAATAGGATAATTGTTATAATGATAATAGTCAAAAAGAACGTTCAGTGAAGTAAACGGGCATTCGCTAATTTTTATACGACTAGGAGAAACGAGTTATTTTTATTGTTTTTAAGTTATATATTGTATACATTCTTGATAATTTAATGTATGTGCGCAAGAACCTTGACAATCTGAATTTCGTAAAAACCCGGCATAATCTAAATACTAGAAACCGTGATAAACTGCTTGTTACATGTTTCAGACTTAGTAAAACCAAAAGTCTTTAGAGAATAGTGTTAGGTTTTACAACAAAGTCCCAAAGGGTATTTCCGATTTGCCGGATTGTGAGTTTAAGCGCCATGTCAAGCGGGTTTTCGTGTGAAAAGGCTATTATAGAGTGGGCCAATATGTGAACGATGGTGATGTCTGGAATTGACTCGTCTCTGTGCATCCACTAAAAACGATTGTGACGTGTAATGTATACTAAATATGATGTCTATATATATATATATATATGTGTGTATGTATACATTGTATACAATATATATTACACAAATATGTATGAAAAAGATAAACCAGATCGAGTTTCTTGCCGGTTCTTCTCGATGACAGGGTTGATTGTCCAAACCGCGGTAGTTTTGACGTTCATAAGTACCTTCTTAGGGCCTTCATTGTATAAAGTAATTTTTGGTTTTGATTACCATTTAACACAAACGAAGTTGCGAGTAGTTACAAACATAGAGGTATATTAATAACTGTGCCGGCGTCTACATCTACGGGAAAAATGTAGCATAAACACAGTGATTATTAGAGTCCTAGACAAATAGATGTGCGCGAACAATACTGTTCTTCGATACTCAACGCAGCACGACAGTATCTAGTCGTTGCTCACACTGTGAATGTAAACCTAATTCTAATTCTTGTGGCATGACATGATACTCAAAACAGCATTCAGCTGTGTCTCATATTATTGAGAAAACAACAATAACAGCCCAGTTATTCAGTAGCAAATCTCAATTTTCATGCAATGACGTAATGTATCAGAAGCTCAGTGAGAGCAATCATGTTTATTGAATATAATAAGTTAATAGTATCAGATATATTTCTTATCATTTAACAACTAAAAAATAATATTATAAAACCCCATAATGATTAATCTTATTTTTTTCTTTATTTAACACGTGACGCTAACACTAAGCTTACCGCAGGCAAATTAGTGAAAGTTGTGAATCCATAATAAATCAAATATAAAAATAACTTTGTGCATATAGTACATATTATCAAGATATTATATTTAAAGTAATTATTAAGTATTGAAATGATTATTTAAAAGCACTGAAACAATAGTTTTAGCGTCATTGATGAATATCAGTTAAAATGTTTATTTTGTTTTGATACCTAATAAACAATATTAATACACATATAATGAATAATATGTGTTTAGCTTTACTTCACTGCTAAGCTCATTCTTATTACTATTATAATCTTTTGTCATTATCTTCTTTTTTTTTGTTTACACTGCCTACAGTACTATTTTACAATACCGCTGGTTAGCCAGAAGAAAATTCCTTGTGGCATTAAGCTTCCCAGTGCACAATTTCAAGAGTGCGGTAGAATATTCATTCATTTAACACCAACAGAGACATTAAAATCAAGCCAAATTCATTAGAAATAAACTTAACAAGCATAGAAATAATTTTATTAATATCTTTGGTTTTCTTTAGAATAATCTTAGACCATTAAATCAATAAAACGATAATTTCAATCTATGAATTCTATCTATGAATTATCGTGAAAAATCATATTTTTATTATTGTATTTTTAATTTTTTTTAATGGTGCAAAAAATTATTCAGCGTAATTCTATTCAGTCTACAATATATCTATAATACATACATCATTATATATACAGATCTTTAATACATAAATATAAATGTACATATGTGCTAATAATGCTTGCAATGTGTCATATGTGCTATGTGTCATAATAATACATGATATATTAAACTGTAATATAATTAAATATAATAAATTAAAACCAAAATTATCTCTTTTGAATACACTTGATAGACTTAAAGTAAAGAATTGATGACAAAAAGACCTCAGAGCGATCCCGTAAAGTAGGGGGTAAAGGGGACGGTGTTGTTCATTGTTCAGATTGCTGAGGACCCGGTAAGGGCCTGTTTGTACATACAGCTTTATTATAGTCCGAGAGCGCGGCTCTAGCAAATTTGCGTTTGGGCTCAGGCTTAGCATAAATTATGGTTCAAAACTTGTGTATTCATTGCATATATGTGAATATAAACTAGGTCACGTTTCAGAGTAAAGGGTTGTGTAAATTTAACTCGGTTATTAACTGTCAATCAGTTATAGCATATACACAGTTTACAGATAAGCTGTAAAGTAAACAATATAATTGAATTAATTAAATATCAACTTTTCTCCATTATTAGATCATCATCGTATAATTCTGGGGTCTAATTCTTTGTTAACCTGAAATTAGTTTCATATAGAAAATTTAAGTATATAAAATTCAAAATAATATTTTGTTTTTTGGTTTGTCATTCATCGGAGTCAATATTTTCTACTGCTGAGAGGTTTACAGGTCAGTATGGCAAAATAATTATTACTAGTGGGCGCCCAGTGGTCGACATTCGACCATAGTTCATTGAATTTTTAAAGTTTGAACTTTATTAGGGTTCTTTTATCAATGGCATCGACTTCAAATATATAATTAGGTAGTTCAAATATTAATATTTTTTATTTAATTCGGTTAATTTAATAATTAAGTTATTTTTCGCTTTTTAGTGCCTTATTAGTTTTACACATCGAAGGCGGTTTATTTTTTTTTGTAAAAAAATTTATTTCCCCATTTTTAGTGTTCATAAATATATCTGGTTTGTAATGGGTATAATAAATCGGTTCCAATTTCACGAAAATACGTAGAGACGAAGTGGGTGAACATCAAATAAACGATATTTAATCCTCTTAGGGGGTTGAATATTTTCTTCAAATTTATATGGGACCACCGCTGAATATAACTAATTCAAATAAAAAAAGAATCATTAAAATCGGTTCATAATTTTTAACATACATAAAAAAAATACATACAATCGAACGTTGTAACTTCCTCCTTTTTCGAAGTCGATTAAAAAATACATACAGTCGAGTATAGCAACCTCCTTCGCAACCTTTTTTGAAGTCCGTTATTGACGGATGTCAAAATGTCTTTTTTATTTACATGTGTATATATGTTGTGTAAAATTGAAGCAGTAGTGTGAGTAATGCATATTTTAATTAATTTAATGTACTTCTAATGCATTTTATATAAAATAAATAGCTTTCTGCACTTCTCCTCCATATAAACTTTAACTATGCCAAATTTCACGTTCATCCATTAACGCAATTCTTTTAAAAAGGGATACAAAGTTTTGGCTTCACGTATTAATATATATGATTATATAGTAGTTTTGTAGGTGGTAGAACTATTACTGATTTCAGAATGAATGTACTACCAATGGAGCCACAAATACACCCACGTGAAATAACAGTGCTTGCATTGTTGCGTTTCGTTTGATCAGTGAAAGTGCCGGAGGATAAAAGTAGGCATCAATGTTGAGTATCATTGCATAGTATAAAACAAAGTCCCCTCCCGCGTCTGTCTGTCTGTCTGTTCGCGATAAACTCAAAAACTACTGAACGGATTTTCATGCGGTTTTCACCAGTGGATAAAGTGATTCATGAGGAAGGTTTTAGTATATACTTTGTCAATGTTTTTTTTATAATCAAGGCAGGACAACGTCTTCCGGGCCCGCTAGTTCAAGTTAAATAATATTTTTTTATTTACAAAAATAAATCTAAATTTCCTGGGAATTAAAATTGTTGTTTTTTATTCTAGTTGAGCAATTCAATTATCTGAATTATATAGAAATGAACAAGAATTTACACCTCATAATTGTGATAATCTACTAAACGTACGAAAATGTTCTGCAAATGGATCGTGTAAGCCATTTGCAGTGAGGCCGCGTGACCACAATCCGTTATATTCAAAATTTGATACAAAATTCAATTTAGATACACATCCGTGGATGAGTATCGTATGGAATCAGAGGGATGGAAAGGGGACGAGTGGGGATGAGTGCGCGTATTGAGTGAATTAATTCTAAACAGAAAATGATATTATCTGTACTCGTGAGCCATCTGGTGTCACGCTGATATCTTTATTGCTTACTTATTAGGTTATATTGATTCGTTTATTGTATGTTTATTGCTTCTTGTATATTCAATCAATCTTTCACTTCAGTTATTGTTATATTGAAGGAAACTTGACACAAGTAATAGATTATTTAAGATCTCAATGTTTAGCAAAAGAAACAAATAATATAAAGGCAGTACGTTTATATTTGTCATGGTACTCATTTTCTTATACAAAACCTTTCCTAAATATTAATACCAATGTAGTGTTTTTTATACGCCATTGGATTTCATATTCATCGGACAGTTTTAATTTACTGTAATACTCATAATTTTAAGACTTATCATACTATGATCGTAAATAAATTATTATATCTTTTAGTGACCTTGTTTTATCAAATTTATTTTATTAATACTTGTAAGAAGTAAGTAAGATAAACGGAATTAGTTGCCAAAAGAAATCAAACAGCTAAGTTACTTAATTATATTAGCTATCATAAAATATTATTTCGATGAAAACTTTGGATAATCACTTTAATTAATATTGCAGCAATTAATAACGAAGCTCAATTTGAAGGTCATACGTTAATCACAGCTATTCATTGATTTATGACGTACCAAGACCATTACATGTTTTCATTATATTAATTTATATAATTAATTAATTAATTTCTATCAGCTTAAGCTTTTTGTATAGGTACATAGATTAATTAAATATTTATATAGTAATTGTTGTGTTGTTAATTGTGTTTCTAATGTCGATTTGCGACGTAACTTTGCGAAAAATATCTAGTAACACTTATTGAATGGTCTTTACTATTTAATACATATATAGCAATGTGAAATTACTATTCCATCAACGATTTTATTAAATACTAGCTGTACCCGCAGCTCCACACGCGTTTTTTTTTAAATCGTATTAAATAATTATAAAATTGTGAGACTATGTACAATTACACAAAATGCTCGTTAAAGACAATTGTAAGTACGACGCGCACGCCACTAAAAATAACATGTAACGTATACATTATATATATAAATACAAACAGCGTGCCCAATGAGGTTGGTCATCAGCAACATATTTGTACCTTAACTCACCACTATATAACTACCTCAGTGCTTACTTACGCTGTATAAAGAACTAATGAAACTATAACTTAAAATATTATTATAAAGATGTACATTCACATTATATTGAATATACATTGCCATTATTATCATTAAGATTTTGTGACTATACAAAAAATAAACGCTTTTCTGTTCCGCAAAAATTGTATTATGGAACTCTTTACGTAATACGTTTATAATCTAACATCTTATTAGGAAGACCTCTATATCATTAAAGTTATTAATAATTATAATGTCGAATTGTAAACATAAGCTGATAATTATTTCTCTTATTAAAAATAAAGAATGAGTTGAAATCTTGCTAAATTTCATACAGACAGAGTCGCGAGTAACAGCTAGTCTAAAATAGAATAAACTCAATTACTTTTTATAAGGTTCGCTATCTACCAGTGAAAGTCCTGTGAAAATCAGTCTAACCGTTTTGATTATAGCACAGCGGGCGAAGCCACGGTTAACAGCTAGTTTAAATGAAAATAAATTACTTTTATCTGCCCACACTATAAAAAGTCCAGTAAAAATCGGTCTAACCGTTTTGGAAAAAGCACTGTGGGTGAAGCCACGGTTAACAGGTAGTATAAACTAAAATTGCCTAAATTACTTTTTGTAAAGTCAGCCAGTGCAAGTCTCGTGAAAACCTATTGTCGCTGGTTGTATTTGCGATAAAAAAGTTTTAATAATTCGGTAGTATGCTTTCCTGATGATCGCTAAAAATGCACAACGGTCGGAAGGATATGGAAAAAAAATAGGACTCACCTTTTGGCTGTTGTCACTGTCCTAGGAGGCCTCCTCTTCACTCACTGACTCTTCGGTTCTCACCTTTCACTTTTACTCTCTAATTGTATTAATGAACGCTTATAATGCTATTGATTGTTAATATTCGATCACAGAGATGTGCGCCGTTGCCATTATGTATTCGGACTGACTTAAGCACCGGTGAGGGGGTTGGGGGGAGGAAATATGACACTTGATGCATTTAAAGAAGGGCAGACAATACCGTTGTGCATTACAATGCTACCATTTTCGCCTAAACAAAACCGGTCTAACCGTTTTGAAGATAGCACTGCAGGTGAAGCCACTGTTAACAGCTAGTATAAACTAAAATTGCTTGAATTACTTTTTATAAGGTCAGCTATCTGCCGGTGAAAGTTATGTGAAGATCGGTCGAACCGTTTTGGAGACAGCACTGCGGGCGAAGCCATGGTTAACAGCTAGTATAAACTAAAATTGCTTAAATTACTTTTTATAAGGTCAGCTATCTGCCAGTGAAAGTTTCGTGAAGATCGGTCTAACCGTTTTGGAGATAGTACTGCAGGCGAAGCCACGATTAACAGCTAGTCTAAATTAAGATATACTAAATTATTTTGTATGATGTCCGCTATCTGCTGGTGAAAGTTGCGTGTAAATCGGTCGAACCGTTTTGGAGATAGTATTGTAGACGAAGCCGCGGTTAATAGCTAGTCTAATTTTGAGTAGCCTAAGTAACCCGCTGTAATTTCAGCTGTCTGCCAGTGAAATTCCCATTAAAATCAGTCTAGTCGTTTCGGAAATTACCCGGAACAAACAGACAGACAGACCGACAAAACTTTTAAAAGATGCATTTTTATTATCAGTCGCGTGTATACTTTCATATCCAATCAGTAAATATTTATTATTTTGATATTATATACAGACACTTTATTTTGATTACATGTATAGACTAGCTGTACCCGCAGCTCCGCACGCGTTTGTTCAAATTGTATTAAAGGAATATACAATTGTGAGACCGTGTACAATTATAGAAATGCTCTTTAAAAACAATTGTACGTACCACACGCACGCCACCTACAGTACCATGTAACGTATACATTAGATAAATAAATACTATCAGTGTGTGAATTGAGGTTTATCATCAGCAACATATTTTGAACCTTAACCTACTATATAACTACCTCAGTACTCACTTACACTGTATAAGGAACTATTGAAACAATGACTTAAAGATGTTATTATAATGATATAATATGACCATATTGTCAATAACTAATACATTTATGGTCTAATATCTTATTAGAACGATCACTTCTACCTTCAAAATTACCATTAATAATTATAATGTTGAATTGTAAACAATGAATTACCTGATGTTTTAAGATCTTGCATAAATATAAATCAAGATATAAAACTTTATATCTGTCTGAGCAGTTTTAATATTCGACAATTTAAGTAGTGCTTATTGAACTCGATACAATATTCTTATATGTTACTATGGTTACTAAGTTATGTAGACGGAAGCGTGGTAAGTAAAACCGCCAAAATGAATAAAAAGACAATATCATTCAAATTACATACATAGATACAGATATATGAATTTTAATTAAATTTATTCTTGGAGTCCAGTATAACGAACGTCTTACGCACATATTTACAGTGAACATTTTTGCTAAATTTCATGCAGACGAAGTCACGGGTAACAGCTAGTCTAAAATGGAATAACGTAAATTACTTCCGATAAGATCATATCTGCGAGTGAAAGTCCCGTAAAAATCGGTCCAACCATTTTGTAGATAATACTGCAGGCGAAGCCACGGTTAACAGCTAGTCAAAAACAGGATAACTTAAATTACTTGCTATGATGGCCGCTATCTGCCGGTGAAAGTCCAGTGAAAATTGGTTCAGCCGTTTTGGAGATAACATTGCGGACAAAGCCGCGGTTAACAGCTAGTCTAGTTTAGCCTAAGTAATCCGCTATCATTTTAGCTTTCTGCGAGTGAAATTCCCGTCAAAATTGGACCAGCCGTTTCGAAGATTACCCGGAACAAACAGACAGACAGACAGACATACCGACAAATTTTTTTTAAATTGCATTTTTGTTATCAGTAACGTGTATACTTTCATACCCAATCAGTAAAAAAGTGATTATATGTATAGATAGATAGAAAAGAAACGATTACACTTTATTAAAAGATATATGAGTAATAACATCAGAGCACAATTACATAGAGAAAACCAATTTCAAATAATTAAAATGTGCAAATTGAAGAGTTCGCATCCAAGAGTTAATGCTTCCTATTTATTTTATGGTAATATTTGCGAGATTAAAGACTGTTACCAATGCAATGGGTATAAAGCTAGAAGTTTAAAGTTACAGTCCCGGTTAGAATTATTATCTAAATACATTTTATACTGCAGTTGCATAGCCAAATTGATTTATGTGTACTATCCTACCAGTTAAAATTATTTCATTATGGTTTTTGTCGCAAACTAAGTAAGAACAATAAATATATACAATTAACTGGAAACAAATATAATGTCGGCATTGCATTAAACCATCATCCTACTAAGGAAAACAAGAGTTTGAATGAAAATGAAGATCCTGTTGTATGTTATGCATTTATCATACTTTTTGGGAAAAGAAAGAAATATTTGTAACAAATTAAAAACAAACAATATCAATAAATTAAAAAAAGGAACAGAAATAACATTATTACAATTATACAAGTGGTGGAAACAGCTTTAGTAATTAAGGAGTGTTATTATAAGAATTTAGAACACGAAACACTGAACCGTGTTTAACCAACATATGTTTTTTTTATGTTCAACAGGTACGCGCTTGGCCACAATCTCACCTGATGGTAAGTGACGATGAGGCCGACGATGTATCGCGCTTACCCACTAGATGCCTGTTCACTCTACTCTTGAAGACTCCCAAGTTATAAGATGACGGGAAGACAGACGTCGGGAGTGAATTCCACTCCTTAGCCGTACGTATAATGAATGTGGAAGCAAATCGCTTCGTACGAATTACGGGAATATCAACCACGTAAGGGTGGAAACCCTAACGGCGTTTAGTCATTCTCTGATGAAATGGGGACGTTGGAATTACATTATGTAATTTCTGTGCACACTCTCCAAAGTGTAACCTATAAAACACTAAGAGACAAGCCACTTTTCGTCGATGCTCTAAAGTGAACATTCTTGAATCCCACAGCGCTTCGTCACCGACAAGCCGACGAGCACGATGCTCAATGGAGTCAAGAGCGGCCAGCTGAAATTTGGCTGATCCATCCCATAAGTGACAGCAATATTCCACACGTGAGCGTACTTGAGCTTGGTACAGGCTAAGAAGCTGCTTTGGTGTGAAACATCGCTTAACTTTACAGCCTTGGGATCAGTTTGCAATGTGAGCATCAATATCTGGTACCCGCGTCGCCTGATTGACCAGCTGTGAGAGGTCTAATAAAAGAGAGAGTTTATGTGCCTCTCTCCCAGCATGGTCAGTTTTAAGGTACGGAAATAACCAATCCTGGTGATGGGCATTGAAATCACCTAGGAAAACCAAATGCGCGGAAGGGTAACAATGTTGAGCTGCGTCTGCTACCTCGCTTAGATGTTCAAATAATCTGGATGTCTCCTGATCTCCACTATGCGGGCGGTACACTCCGATGTAGATGGGATTATCTGTGCCAGAGTCTACTAGTATACATAACGTTATACGTTATACGTTAACGTGAATACAACTATCCTCAAACATTCTCCCACTTAGACGGGCTTCCCCAAACTGCACACCGGAACACGACGAATAAGTTACGCGATGTGATTGAGTTCGGAGGGTGGTAACAAGCCGCGGCCGAAGCCTCCCACCTGCAGAGCTGCTCGTTTAGCACCACCCGGGGGTCACGTGTAGGGTCTCGAGGGTAAAGCCTACGGACTTGAGCAGCAGTCAACCCCTTAATTTGTATTGGTGCGAGACCAAACAGGCAAAATATATTGATTCTATCTTTTATGATTGTGTTCAATCATACTTTTTACACGCTTTTTATTAGCTTCATCTGTATGTTTGTTTGTATGTTTGTAACCGATTCCTTTGCGCGCAATTTTGACCCACTTTGAACGGTCAAATTTCATTCAAACTTTGTAGATTTATCGAGAACCGATGACAATACACTAATTTGATAAGATTATTCCATTATTCAATTTGTAAAATAAGATTTGTTAATTTATATAACTTCCATCTATAGTCGATAAGGCGGGAATTGATGTTAATTTTAATTTCCAATCATTATCTTTAACCGATTTATCTAATATTAACATTTTTTTCGAATACCACCGAGAAATGTTTAATTCAATAAAATAAGCAAGAATTTAAATTTACAATTTTTGAGGAAAGAGCGTTTCCGCTATTGTAACGAATGGTGATTGAGCTACCGATTAATTTTGCTCTAATAAAAAGAGTACAAAAAACACGTTTTTATAGAAAACTAAACTAAAATAAGTCTTAATAAATTTGAATTAAGAATAGTAGATTTTTTTTAAATATAAATAAATAATAGTGTAAATAAGAAAAAAATCTATTTTATATTAAAAAAACGTGGGGTGCTATTTAAGATATTATCGAAATGATAATCCTTGTACCCATATCCGTCAATAAAATATTTATAACTATTGACAGGTCATGCACCCCACGATTTTTTTCTAATAAAATACATTTTTTTCTTTTTAACACTATTATTCATTTATATTTATTAAAAAAATACACTACCCTTAATTCAAATTTATAAATTTTTTTTCTAGTTTGGCTTTCTATGAAAGTGTTATTTAAATATTATTCAAGACAAATCAACGCCTGCACAAATCAAATAGCTCTGCAATTACTATTTACATAATTTATTTGTGGCACAATAAAACACCTCACGTAACGAAATGTTTTTTTATTGCCAAACATACTACCGAGGCAGAATTAGTTCCCATAAATATTATAAACTGTATGAATGTATTATATTAATTATAAGAAAAATAAAATCCTTAGAAATACTTGAAAGAGCAAAGGGCTGTTACACGACGTATATGTATTCAGAAGGATGGAAAACAGTAAGCGCTTCTCAAACTATCTAATCTCGACTTATTGCATATTGGAAGCTGTCTGCTCGATGAGAAGTCGGAGCTGTCTGGCATGTATTTATTGACTTTTAACGAAATAGATTTTGAAAGGTTTGCTTTATTTCACATTTTACATGAACATTCACAACAAGAACATTACAGGACAATGTAATCTAAGCTTATTTATTATCAGATGTAAGCTTTGTATCATAGACGGAAAAGCGAATCCCCTAATATGATATGATATACCTGCAAGGATTTATTTAAACGAGTTAGATTATAATGCTTGCTGTAGGCAGTTGTATACTCTACAAGAATAATTCTATGAAGTATACCAAACAAACAACATATAGTGACATTACGGAAAAATGGTTAGAAAAACTCTTTTTAATATCGAATAATCTTTGGATATACCGATATACATCTTTTTATATTTATTCTACTTTCTTACTTTTGCTATGGTTTTTGCTAAAGTCTAGTCTTAAAACATAGGTCGCTCCAAATTTAAGTTTTTGCATTTTGTAATTTGTTCCCACTGTTTTAAGGCATATGCCATATATAGTTAAATTTGTGTCAAAGTAGGAGTTGTTCTAATGGTCACCTGGGTAGTCGTAACTCTGTCACCAAGCGCCTTTAGGTGTGTTATAGTACCTTTTTTTTTAACGTGGGGAAATCCCTTATGGATACCCATCCTCTCGGGGGAGAGAGTGGGTTATGTCCGACTCGCACGGACTAAAACCCCACGGTGTACCGACAGACCGTTTTGTGGGGGCGGCAAGGGATCGTTCAAGCTAATCAGCCTTGTAGAGCCGCCCCCACGGTCCGCCCGGCGGAAGGTGACCGCCGGGCTCCTACCTATAGAGAGACAGACCGGGTACACACCCGCTGCCCCGCTCGTCCGCCGAACCTGTGCAATGAGGAGATGGGCCCCCCGGCCCATCCCCTCAGGTCCGGCTACGGTGGCGGGAGGAGTTGGGCAAAGCGCCGCCTCCTCCCGCCTGTCCTCCTTTGGCAGAGAGGGCCACTTTGAGGGTCTACCTCTCGGGCCCTCTCCGCTACCTACTTCTGCGAGATGACCTCCTCGCAGAAGGAAGCCATCGCTCGCCACGCCTGTTAGCTGCCGAGCATGGCCGAAACCACGCTCGGCAGCGACAAGTCCGCTCCTACCGCCGCCGCCAGAATGCGGCGCTGCTCTCCCCACGCAGCACACTCAGACAAAGTGTATCTTCGTCAGCGCCGCACTCGTGGCAGGCGGCGGTCGGCTCCCTGCGTGCGATCCGGTGCAGGTACCACTCGAAACAACCGTGTCCGGTGAGTACCTGCACCAGTCGGAACGTCAGGGAGCCCCACTTCCTCCCTATCCAGTCCTGCAGGACCGGGCGGACGGCGTTAACGGTGTACGTCCAGAAGCGCGCGTCCGCCAGGTCCTGTGTTCTAGTACCTGCACTTGAGAGCCCATCCTTCTCTAAGTTTAACGTGTTTACCATTTAAGCCATATCGTTATTTAATATTGTACTATTATACATTGTAGTCTAATGGTATGATAATGGTCCTAAATGTGATACATTATTAGATATTTATTATACGTTAAAGTTTTCTTAAGATATATTTTTTCATCTTCCTATACTATTATTTAGTTAAATTTCAATTAGTAAAGATATGCTTATTCCAAAATGTCTTTGGTGTATTCCTATGAGGCACTGAGAATATTCAAATAATACTGCACTGGTTTTCGACGTGTACAACGAATGAACATTAAGCTTTTCCAGATTTTTATTGCATATTTTAAACTCGATTTTGTTAGGTTAGGGTTTTCTATCATAAATTAAATAACTATATCGCTAATATTATAACAGTAGCGTATTTAATTCCATTCTACTCCCATGTGTACTTTTCATTACTTGATAATTCTGAAAAATGTATTAAAAACGTATATATTTTTATATAGGTTTTTTATTTTATTTAGGTTATTTATTTTTTCGATGTGTACCACACTTGTAACATCGATAATAGTAATTTAACTGACCTAGTATAAATAAAAGGTTGAGAACTTCTGACGCAGTAATACTATTTTTTTTACAACCAATCTTCTAGTAGACTATTACTACCATTTTCGAGGAGGTAATGAATGATAATACAAGTTTCTTTCAATCATTTCAATGAACTAACAAAATGGTGGCCCTATTGTTAGAGCTTCCCAGAGAGTTTTTGTAGCGATCAGAATCCATGCTCCGTGCTATTACTTCTCATCCACTTCTCTCGTATACAATAACCGAACGATATTACGTAAAACACCCCCAATATTACAAAATATAGTGCCAAATGACACAAGGTTATAAATAAAAACCACTACATGACGTTGCAAGATCCCGCAAAAACTCCGCAGTACACGTTACAAGTCCCCAGTGGGGTAGTTGAAACTTAATTCGTATATCGCGTCCTAATACAATAATAAAAGCAACGTAAAACGTACAATAAACCGAATCGACGCAGAGCGACGCCGCTTCAATCAACACACGACATTTTTATTATAGAGTTTTTAACGGGACAATGCGGTTGATGCTTTCAGCCGGGAGGCAGTACTCACAAAGTTTTACCGGTTGTACGTGAGTAACGACCGGATATTTTAATTGCTTCTCTTATAAACTTTAGACGTGATTCGTGTCTTTATTTCAGTACTAGTCGCAGCACGCAACGTGACCTGCGTCGAATCTTTTATGACTGTTCAAGTTTCGGCTGTGGATGTAACACCAATATGCTTATTTAACTTTAGGTGACTGGCATTATTGTTTGCTACGTCATAATATTTATTGATTAAGATCTGAGAGGTTAAGTCTACAATAACGAATTCTTCGAAAATACATCAGTCAGCCGCGGATGATTGATCACAAAAAATCGCACCGCCTCGCTTTGTAGCTACACACATGTAACTATCATGCAATCATACAATCTCATTCAAAGGCTTTGACTTCAAGGAAAACTAAAGGTTTTTGAAAGTAAATTCTGTCTTCATTGTAAACTGGGTTTATCATTTACTAGCACATCGTCACCATGTATGATATACGACTTATAGATTTTTAAATCGTTAAATATTTTATTCACAAGTACTGAGATAAATAGGCCCGATTATTTTATGAAACTGATGAATAAGCAAGCGAACTGTCTAGAACAGGGACTCGTTGATTTCCGACCGCAATAAAGCATTTCGATGTTACACGAAGTCGATTGAGCCAAGAGAGAAACGTAAATATTGAACGGAGTAAATAATGTAATAAAAAGGGGACGTAGGAACAAGCAAGACACATTTCCATTTCTGGCAGTGTTCGAGGTGCGTGCGTTGACCTGCTCGATGAGCGATCGATGTGGTTGGCACTATGCCAGAACAACGGCGGAGGCTCGCTGGCTCCGCGCCACGCGCTCGCCTCCGCTCGGCTTGGGTGTCTCCAACAGCCTCAGGAACCTTTGTTCGGAATTTCGACGATTTTATCTCGAGAGCTTTTACGCAAACGGGATCTTTCAGCTTCGCTGAATAACGAAACAGTATCAATTTATTTTTCAGCCATTTACCTCGTGTTATTTACTGTTTGTTAACAGATAAATTATTTTACTGAATTTTGCCAGGTGATACCTGAATTAAATAACTTGAACAGCAGAAATCACTGTTGTTTAGTTTAAGAATCTCGTACAATACAATAAAGGAAAGTTGATCTTAAAGCTGTAACTAGATTATATCAATGGTAGTTTGTTTATACACTATTTGGACTGCTACTACCAGCATAGAGATGGCGATAAACCGATCGCAGTGTCTGACTTCTGACTTATCACGTTTTGAACTCAGCCAGTATATTTCCAGCTGTCATTACAGGTTGGATGGGTTTTAGAGCTCTCGATGACTGCCGCTGGTTTTTAATTGCACTATGCATACCATCAGGCATCATCAATTTGCTGCGGTACAAAAGAAAAACTTTTTACAAAAAGCATTATAATTGCTGCTACTGTTAATTATTTACATTAATTAATAAGGATACATAGATAATTAGGAAGATAATATAAATTATAATTTGAGAACAATATTTGGCAACGTTTATTATAAAAAGTAATTCAAGATAAAAATATTTATAGATTTCGTTTGAAATGAAAACTTCTTTATTTTACAGACACTCTGAAACATTGTTGTAGACAACACAAAAAATATTCCCTGAAACATTTTAGCTCTTAATTCTAATGTTAAGAACTTTCCTTTTACGTTGAAAGATTACCGACATAAATATCACGTGTACTTGAAATTTTACTTGTTTATATGCGATTCCTTCATGCAAAGACACATTTCACAAATAATTTAATGATCTATAACCGTAGATTGCATTTGAATCTTTTCAGAATGTATGGGCTAAGAAAAACAATTGTCATATAAAACTCATATTTTATTCATGATTATTTCGTAATTGACTACAGCTACAGAAAGACTGTAAAAGAATATGTTATAAACAATTCACAACAAAATTGTTGTTTGAAGTTACAGGTTTATCTTTAATACTAGCTGTTACCCGCGGCTTCGCACGAGCTTCTTTCAACTGTATTAAACAAATGTAAAATTGTATGTAGGTGTGTACATTACAGAAATGCTTTTTCAAAAACATTGGTAACTACGACACGCACGCCATCTACTGTAACATGTAACGTTTTTTTTTTTATGTTCAACAGGTACAAGCTTGGCCACAATCTCACCTGATGGTAAGTGACGATGAGGCCGACGATGTATCACGCTTACCCACTAGATGCCTGTTCACTCTACTCTTGAAGACTCCCAAGTTATAAGATGACGGGAAGACAGACGTCAGGAGTGAATTCCACTCTTTAGCCGTACGTATAATGAATGTGGAAGCAAATCGCTTCGTACGAATTACGGGAATATCAACCACGTAAGGGTGGAAACCCTAACGGCGTCTAGTCGTTCTCTGATGGAATGGGGACGGTGGAATTACATTATGTAATTCCTGTGCATACTCTCCAAAGTGTAACCTATAAAACACTGAGAGACAAGCAACTTTTCGTCGATGCTCTAAAGTGAACATTCTTGAATCCCACAGCGCTTCGTCACCGACAAGCCGACGAGCCCGATGCTCAACGGAGCCAAGAGCGGCCAGCTGATGTTTGGCTGATCCATACCATAAGCGACAGCAATATTCCACACATGAGCGTACTTGAGCTTGGTACAGGCTAAGAAGCTGTTCTGGTGTGAAATATCGCTTAACTTTAAAGAGGATCCCGAGATTCCTCGCAGCTGTTCTTGCTTTCTGTTCGATTGAGCGCCCGAAATTGAGGTCCGATGTTAGCTGGATCCCAAGAAGCTCGAGGTCGTCTGTCACTTGCAGGGAAACACCTTGAAAAGTAGGGTGGCCCCGTTTTGGGCCGCCTGTGTCTTTTCGGTTTTTCAGTTTAATTCCCCATCACCTAGGTTTTTGTTAGACGTCACATGACTCTCTCTCAATAAGGATTCCGTATGCTTGGAGCTTACTTAAGAGGCTAACGTGCCAAACTTTGTCGCCGCGTCCCAAAATACCCCATTTGGGTACATCCCGGCCGGCAACAGCCGCACGAGCAGCCCCCCCAAGCCGCCGCGAACCAAGCCGCAGGCGCGGACCCCCAGGCAACGCCACCTTCCAATGCCTTCGAGACATCCAGAGAAACAGCCACATCCTCTCCGTGTTTCTCGATAGCCTCACTCCAGTAATGGGTGGCATACACTAGGAAGTCACCAGTAGATCGCTTTTGTCGGAATCCGTATTGGCGATCACTGAGAATATCATTAAGCTCTAGGTATGTCAACAACTGCTTATTTACTATGCGCTCCATTACTTTACAGAAGAGTGAGGTTATGGCAATTGGTCGATAGTTACAAGGGTCGGCACGGTTCCCCTTTTTTGGTATCGGCTGAACATTTGCAGTTTTCCAAGATTTTGGAACAATGCCAGATTCCAGAGTAAGGCGAAATAGGCGTGTCAAGATAGGAGCCAACTCAGGTGCACAGATCTTAAGTACCCTTGACGGAATACCATCAGGACCACTAGCTTTATTCATATCTAAATTACGAAGCACTTTTCGTACGTTCTTGGTGCGAATCACAATGTCTTGCATTGTAGTATCACACGAGGGTATTAAAGGTGTAATTTTATCGGAAGTATCTAGTCGCGAATTGTTCGCAAACAGGCTTGCAAAAATATTTACCTTTTCTGTCGCTGAATGAGCCAATGAACCATCTGATTTCATTCATTCATTATGGGTGAAAGCGAGGACTTGAGAAAGTTAGCTTCAACGGAGTTTGCAAGAGACCAAAAACGTATACATTAGATATGTGAATACCAATAGTATATCGAATGGAATTGGATTTATCATCAGCAACATACCTGAAATTTTAATCTACTATATACCACCCTCAGTGCTCACTAACACTATATAAGAAAGTAATGAAAATTTTAGGCTATACATTATCAGACAATTTGTGTTAAATCCTTTATGATATAGGTATAATATGCCCATATTGTTGATATAATTAAGTTATTCTTATTCAATGCTATAATCACTGAGTTATGTAGACGCAAACGCAGTAAATAAAACAAAATGGCCGCCAAATTAACCAAAAAGATAATATAAGTCAAATTACATAAAAATATATGACTATCAATTATATATATTTATTCTTGAAGTCCAGTACAGCGCACGACTCACGCGCTTGTTCACAGTAAACAACATATTTTTGATCAGTTTCACACGGACGATTGCAAGGGTAACAGTGTCTATAAAAATCTCGTGAAAATCTGCCAGTAAAATTCCCGTTAAAATATATCCAGCCGTTTTGGAGATTACCCGGAACAAACAAACACACTGACAAAAAATAATAATATAAAAATACAAACGAAATATCCATTCATCAAATAGTTGTTACTTTAAGAAGAAATTACCACGTTACCATGGCAACGTATAGAATAATAACTCTATAATAATATAAAAATACAGACAAAATATTTAAAAAATATATTTTTTTTGGTCATTTTAGCCATATTCATTCATCAAAAAGTTGTTATTTTAATGTTACAAACACACACTTTATTTTTATAATACGTAATAGATTACAAATAAAAAAAAGTGTGTGTACTTATGTACACTTGTACACGTATTAGAGGTTATACTTCTTTGGCGTAACAAGATAAAAATTGTTTCAAAAAGTTTATCTTTCGCCTTATTCTACGTTTGTAGAAAAAACGACACTAACGATAGAAAAAAGGTATTTAATACATTAAAAGTTTTAATACAAAGAAATACAAAAACAAATACAAAGCAACAAAATGTTGTGTATAGCTAACTTCAGGGTGTCGGTTTTTCGTGACGGTATGCGCGCACATTGTAAAAATTTACTCTCATCATTTTTCCCTAACGCGCCAAAAGAAGTATAACTTCAAAATTGGAAAGAAACCTACGTAGAATAAACTTTTTGAATAGGAACACAAAATAAAATTTGAAAATGTTTGCGATAGAAACTTACCACGTTACCATGGCAACGTATATAATACTAACGCTAACGAAAGCTATGAAAAGGAAAAAGTGCCCGATTTCGAAACACTCTTCATTGGTGCTTTGCTTCTATTGGTCTTGGCGTGATTATATATATAGTCTAAAGCCTTCCTCGATAAATGAGTTTCCGATACGACTTAGGACACGCATCGAAGAAGCCGTTAGTACACTCGGTGACTGGTTTCTTCGATGGCGTATAGAAGTTAATCCCGACAAAAGCGCCGCGATATTTTTCAACCCTAAATGTCGCGACTACGAGCGTAAACGAGGATCTCCACAGGGCCTGGAGATGCCCTCTATCTGGGTGCGCGTAAAGTCACTCACTACTAGCTACTTTGAAAAAGCCGTGAAACATCGCAGCCCGTTAGTGGTATCCGCCGTGGATTACGAACCCGTACCGAACGCTGCGAGTTACAAAAGACGTCCGCGACATATTTTCACCGACCCTCCCGACAAAATAACGGCAGCGAACGATCAGTACCAGCCTGTCTCTCCAAACAGAGCGTGTTCACGCCCACGTCCGCGTAACCACAGATCACGCCGCCGTGGTCTGGGGGTAAATTTCGCTCCCGCACACCAGATTAGGCCCTCTTCGGCAGCGGCTCAAGCCTAGGTCCGATCCCTTGGCATGGAGCCCTTGAGTACGCTTCTCGCACGATACAGTGACACAAAATTTTACATCACTGCTACAACCCTACACATATCACCTCCACACACGTCCACGCCCACACGCTTACACATGAAAGTGAAAGGGTTTTATTTTTTTCCCTTATCGAACTGAAATAGTTTAGACATTTTCCGATACAAAATACACATAAGAGTTATTGAGATATACATGCCCGGTACACATGCATGTTTCAATAACGCATATATGTATGAATATGTAGCTTAACTTAGGTTAGCACAGATAGGTCGCGAATTGCATGAATCAGGGAACAGCCCAAGCCGAGGTATGCCGCGCACCCTTGAGCTAGTTGTCAAAATAAAAATCGGCTGAGTGCTTTAAGCGCTCGCCTTAGTAGTCCGGTGAAGCTGTTAAGACCTTGCTACGTCAATAGCGTAGTCAGTTCGAGAAAAAAATTTGGTAAATAAGCTATCTAAAACCGAAATATCGGACCGGGAGTTCCTGAGATTAGCACGTTCAACCATACAAACAAACAAAAAAACAAACTCTTGAGCTTTATATATTAGTATAGATTAATATTAATAACTGTAGAGAGATTTTTAATTTAAAGAAATCGCAATTAAATATTCGGTATTATTTTCATTTGCGTTATAAATTTTAATTTAAAACAGAGATTATGTATTTAAACCATTAAATATTAAAGAACTCGTGTAAAAATAATTTCGTTAATAAAAACGTTGAAATGAATTATCAATTGTAAAGTTATGATCAAAGAATAAAACTTTATATAAAAATCAATGTTTGTCCTCTATGCATGCCGAAACTACTGATCAAATTGCGATAATAATTTAGGAAGGTATTCTGGGAACGCCCGAGCAGGTTCCTGTATAAAAAAATCTATATACTCGTATATATGTATATATAATTGTTTTTCTTTTAAAATATATTAATGAAATTGTTTGCCTTAAAGAATGAAAGAGCTTTTTCTTCTTAATAAAACTTTTTACAATACATTTGATATTGGTTTCACATGTTTGACATATTTCAACGAAACATCAGTTATCACAATAAATTCCATTAGTATCAATGTCATTTTTTAGGAATTTATGTAGTTCTGGCATGGATACGAGGGCATAGTGTGATCCAGGGTAATGGAGCTTTTTTGTTAATATACCTATATAGGATAGTTTGAATTAACGATTGGACACGTTAGGTGTGGCTACAATCGGGTACTAGGTTTTTAAGATTTTTCGCGTTTGGAAACAAACTGTAACCGGAAATAACCGATTTGGCGCAGACGAAGTTGCGCGGGTCAGCTAGTCTATTATAATTAACAATAGAATTTATGAGTGATAGAATTTCAACTTATGAGTGATAGATAACCGAAACGAATAGCTCTTCATTGACTCTCAATTTTCAACATCGATTGAATAATAGTGTAGTTATTCGAGCATATTAACTTATTTCTTTTACTATTAGTCTCAGTGAAACAAATAATTAGATTTTCTTAAACCTGCTGCTCCTCGGTTGTAGTGTTAATACGTATGCAAATAAACAAGTAGTTTGTTCAAACGATGCGGCGCTCGTATTCCGTCTTACGGATGTTACAGAAGGACCTTACCTTATAGTCTATCAGAGACGTTATCTGGCGGCTCTCGCACGGAACTGAAACAAACATAGATCTTATGATATATTTCGGACCGAATGAAAGACATTGGGGGTAGTAGTTATAAAGGTGTAGCGTCAATCACAGATGAGGTCCTCCTTGTCATTTAATCGATCAGTGACTCAAGAACAGTAAAATCTTAATAATAATTTACGTATTATGTTCAGAGTTGTGAGCGGACCGGCGCTCCACGCGACACTGAACCCCCCTCCTATTTCGCTACGCATTTTTTAGACTTGCTTCGTATCAGAGAGTAGCGCGTAATTTTATGTCATTACAAATACTTTATAACGGTCGAAAGGGCATTTGCACCGACATATATTATGCATAAACCTGTGTACGGAGAACCTGCGGTAAACCTCCAATCGAAAAACTATATCTTTCGTCGCCGAATTATATGGGGACGAATTTCCTTAAGATTCACTATTAATATTACGGAATATTAAGAACGTATGATAAAAACAGTAGCCTATAAAAACAGATATACCCGCTTACAGTTTGTAATAAACCCAAGTCTGGCCGGGGATGTAGCGAGGGACAAAGGCAACAAGCCGACATCGCTCCGCTCTCGCACTCCGGTCAAAACATTAGGATTACACGGCTAAATCAAATAAATGAAAATGAACACATTCACTTTAACCGTTTACAGCTAATCCAAATTAAACAAACATCGCAAAACGGTTTACTGTACGGCCCCAGTGGAAGATGAGCGTACAGCGGAGCGGGAAGCGGGAACCACGGATACGCGGACACGCGGCTCAGCTCAAAAGAGTTAATTTTCTTTGTGAGCATTTATAAGTAGACGTCACGTCCACACAAATGTTTTTTTTATTATTGAGAGGACCTTGAGACTCCGTAAACAACGTCAAAATCGATTGAAAAAGAATTGTATTATAAGCAAATAGATATTTCAAGATTTCACTAGGAAAACATGAAGATGAACAAACTCATTTTTGTTTGTACAACAGCTTATACCTATTACTACATTTCTATTTTCCCATTTACTTGATAAAATGTTCGGATGGAATTTTGTTTCGTATATTGAACTTCTTTAAAATACTTGGCAATTTAAGATAGGATGTGCTTAAATGTAATAAATTAGATTCATTAATATTGCAAGAGAAAGAAAATGATTTTCATATTAACAGGACTGAAAAGGGGATAATAAATATTTACGATAAAATATTTTTATATTTTATGCCACGTCTTTAAACCACTAAATATTATAAAGTAATTTCATTCAATATCATAAACATTTTAAACCTCATACACATTTTTGTATTCTTACTAACTGATATCAAAAATTGTGATTATGAATTTTTAATAGCTATGACAATACCCCCAAGAATTAAAACGAAAAATGTGTAGCATTTGTAAACATTATTTAGTTAACAATGTATTATTCAATTCTATTCATTTTTTACTTACAAGCAAGCAAATAAAGATATACGTATGTTATAAACGTGACTGAAGAAAAAACCCTGTTAAATAAATGAAGAACTCATATTTAATATAGATTTGCACTTCTAATGTTACAAATATGTAGTTTCTACTAAATACGTTTACCGAGGAGTTTTCTTTTCTCGGAAAAATTTTAATCTCAAATCAAAAGTACATTTGTTACAATAATACACGCGAGAGTTGGCGCCACGTACGCGTTTGCCGCCGCTATAGAGAAGTTAATTAAATTTCATCAAATGTGCGAAGAAAACGACCTCGTTTCAAAACTACTTTAGAGCATTATTTTAATTCCATTTGTAGCATGTGAATACCCAAATATTTGCTTTAAAGCAACTATTTTATGTATTATAGTATTATTTAATTACGCGCTCTATATACTGTTGCTCCACAAGTATACGAAAAAATTACCTAAACAAGGTCATCAACATAGATAAGATCCTGACATATAAATATTATTTTTTCTAGGTAGGTAACCGATTTCAGGCAGAGGAAGTTGCGCGGGTCAGCTAGTACATGTATATTATCTTCTACACTTACTATAGTAAAACTGTAACGCGGCCAAATCTGTACATTAAATATTTTTTGAAATTTATAATCGGGGTAGACTTTGTTATCGATATAGAAGCCAAAAATAATCCTTTTACAAATTTTGACGAATCTTGACACAGTGATAACTAATATTACAAGGTTGCATCTAGGATACTTTTTATCCCATAAATCGCAATGGGTTCTCCAGGCTAACGGACAAAAGACTGAAATTTGTAGTTCATGAGATTCTTGACGGATTTTGGTAAATTTTCTTTGTGCTATAGCAGATAGATTAGCTAAAAATTTAAACTATATTTCATCTCCCTATGCTACTTTAAAAAAAGAAATAACAAAAAAAATATCTATGGGTTCTGAACCAACGTTTTCGTCGGTCCGTATAATGTACAGTACGTTATAACTGAGCTACGGCTACATGCCATTTCTGCGCGTAATTATCAATCAGTTAGAGAATTACAAGCACAAAATGTACTAAGTAGACTAAATCCTATTGTTGTGTAATGTAATCCATATGTGTTTGTATCTTTGTAATTTTTTTCCTTTGAGTTTTAAACAAAAGTGATACTTATATGTTGTTAATTTACATTTATTGTATTGTATAAAAAATGTTTGCTAAACGAAGGTGACAAGATTCTTAAAACATAATCCTATATAATATTACATTGCGTTGTAGAAGATGAATCTCAATTAGAGTTCTGTCAGTACGTGTGTTATTTCGATATTTGATAAAATTAGTTTTCTGTATATTCTTGAGTCTTGAAGTAGGCTCTACGTGAATAGAAACGTGCGCGAAGTTGAGCGGCACAGGAGCCACCAAAGGAGAAGACATTTATCGGCAAAATATGTAGGTTAGTTTTTATCTTATTTGGACTCGGTAGATGATGCTCCGAACGGGTTCTAGGCTTATTTTAAAAGATTTTTCACATACCAACTGCGTATATGTTTTTTTGTGAGTCCCTGGATAGTTTTAATTCACACATGGAAGCGGTAGATGTCGCTGCAATCGGGTTTTAGGTTTTTTTAGATTTTTTTCGCGTTTAAAAATACAAGAGAAAGGTTAACGTGATATAACAAAGCCGCAAGGCGTTTTCAACCGCGTATATTGACAACGCTGCATAAACGTCACGAGATAAATTAAAATTATGTACATACTACGGAATCGTACATCTTAAAAATGCCTATATAAACATTCGCAATGGTATAAGTCTATCTGCTAAGGATAACCCAATAGCATTTTTAACTCTTACATATCAAAAAAAAGTATATTTGCTATACTATTTTGTCCTATATATTTATATTTCTTATGCAATTCAATTCATTAGTTATATTGAAAATTTTATATAGATCAAAATTACTTATTACATCATATTATTTCAATAATACAATAAATACCTCAGAGGATAAACCAGATTTAACGTCACACGTGGAGAGATTTTTAGTCAGTTTTTATGATTCTGATGAACTACAAATATAAAATCGTACAAACTTTTCCAAAGAATCTTCTCTTTCAAGATTCACCCAAGAGAAGCCGCAACGGACCACTGGTCTATTATAACGAAGGTTGGACCACAATGGTTGGTAATTAGTTTGTTTTAAAGCCTTTTATATGGCGTACAAGTTCATTAAATAAAGCTTGGAGTACGACGATGGTAATACAAACTAATAACAACTGTTTCATACCTCACGTGGTATTACCGTATAATTAATTCTAGCGCAGTACTGTGGTACTCTTCTCTTGGAAGTATAGGGAATGATGATTATTGTTAACACAAGGCACGAGGCAATACGATGTGTGTTTATAATAGAAATTATTACTAAAACTAGGTTAATTAAATACAACAAAACCGGTTTCATGTATGTAGATTACATAAAATAATGTTTACATAAAGTCACTTGAGACGGTAACACGCCTGTACCGCTTCACGAACATCGACGCTCTCACAACCGAAGAATACTGATGTTATGATCAATAAACTATACATATAACATGCAACCTTTATACGTAAAAATATATATATAAACTATAAATATTCTTTCAAATGTTATTGTTTCATGAAAACAAGTTAATAAGTTCACATGAAAAACAAAGCATTTGAAAGTAAATAATATTAGCCAGTTATTTCCGATGAATTTCCACAAACCAATGACTTCCTTATTCATTGTCTCTATATATTTAAAACGGCTGTTGAAATATATGACCGAAATGGTCAATTGCTGATAGTTTTACTGCTATCTATTTTACTATAACTCACCACTAGGTAGCGCTGTAGCAAATCAATTTTTATACCGTTTAACTGGTTGCCACGAAAATTTTTATGTGGACACAAAGAATATTTACACAAGATCCACTTTGTTATGACACAATTAAATATTGGAAAAATGATAGTAATAATATATAACTAAAAATGCGCATACAAAACCGCGAACACAAGTGGTTACAAATAAAAAACTAAGTAAAATATTATTGAAAGAACGGAGACGTGACGCGTAAAGCGTGTCGATGCATCGCGGTGAGCGCGTCAGAGCCGACACTTCCGCTCCCGGTCGAGCCTCTCGACAATTTTGTGACAAAGCAAAAACCTCGTAGGCCCTTCCAAGCCCTTTGTGGCATTTTTTAACTTATATTACCTTTATGTTGTATCACCTCGCCAACCATTTCCCGATATAGAGCAAACGATTTCCTGAAAACTCCATGTGCAATACAATTTAATTCGTTTTGCAACTGTTTACAATTTTCTTAAGCCTACTACTTATTTTAAAATAGCAATATGTTTGCACAAATATCATGTGAATAGAAGCACAAATGTTGGAGATTGTAGCCAACAATTTTCTTTTTCATTTTACTAAACTGTTATCCAGATATAGCTATCTACAGGCAACACATGTAAATTACACATAAAATATATTGTTATGTTCAAAATTCAAAAATAAGTTCCATTTTAAAATATCGTAATTAGTTTTTTATTTTTAATGTTAACGAAACTCATTTCTAAACAGATATAAAAACACTATAACAACCAAGATGTTACGTTCATATTTCAAATGTAAAAACGACATTCTATTGTAAGACTATATATAATACAAATATTAAATAATTCTATTATAATTATTCTACTAATATTCAAAGTCCGAATCCTGATACAAGTAACAGTGGCCGGGTTTGAGAATCTTTAGTGTGCCGTATTAAACCCGTTAAAATCAGTTTGTCACATTTCGAGATCAAACAACGTGTATTCTACTGTCGTGAGATCTCCAGGTTGACATAACAGCTACGACTGGTGATGGGTTATAAATATATCGGCCCTCGCCGTAGTTTTTAGACTGCACTGTCCTTACCATTAGCAATACAATAAACAAGTACATACAGAAAGAACTATAATGAAAAATTGTAGTAAAATATTATTCCCATTGCGTATTTTGTTATTTTTATATAGTTTACAGTTTTGTCACTTTAATATACGCGTATCAGTGTACCCGGTAGTGTAACCGCTACGCGGGGTGACACCGCGTGACATGCGACGTGACACTCGTTATTGTATCCAACCGGTTAGTTCCATTCGTATCACGTTATACATGTAAACGGCATATATTTTTATTGTGTTACATTTTATTATCACGTTCAATATGTATGAAAAAAATGTTATGAAAAACGTTGCTTATCTAACAACTTTTTATTATTCAGAGAATATGGGATGCTTATAAAAGAAAACTTTGAAACTAACTACATTTGAATTACTAATCGCCTGTCTCGAGCGAAAATCGATATCTCATCTGTTTTGTTCTATAACTTTAGTTTTTCGAAGCACAACGCTTTATAATACAATGCTATTTACAAAAAACACGTTTACAAAGGTATTAAAGAGGCTCTCACGTGTTCAATCATCATGCTATTGCAAATGTGAAATTATACCTCAAATAATTGAAATTTATAGCATACTTTAAAGTAGAAACAGTAATTATAAACCGAAGTACATATCTCAAACAGAGAGGCGACCGCGTCTGTTTATCCCGCTAATACTTTCGTTTTTTCTGGCTAGCCACACGTCACTGGCTGCTTCACTTTTATTAATAATCAATTTCTATCACTTTACTAGTTATGTATCGCGATTTCGTGTAAGTTTTTCTACTCTTGGTCCCCCATACCTCCTCGTTCCAGTACATTACTTCGTTCACACTTAGCACACTGTCTGAACAACACTTAGTATGTTAATTGCTCCGCACCTGAGGCACATAGCGTGATAATAATATATCATCTTCTTCAATAAAAAGTCTATAAAAACCAAAATTAACGCGTTTAATCAGTCATAAAAACCAAACGAATTTTTTATACTTTTTAATTTATTTTATAAAATATATTTTATATTTTAAATTTAAAATTATTATACTTTACAATATTTCTTACAAAACAATACACAACGGCGACTATCAATGACTTGTCATACGTTGAGGATAGCGATCATCCAAAAGGTTTCTCTACCATTAGTATTTCAGTTAACTTACTAAGACCGTGTAGAGTTTCCAAATAATTAATAATAAAAAATAAATGTTATTTTATATGGTTTTTTCACCTCCCCTAAACGATATAATCATAATGATACGTTCCCTAATAAATCATTCGAACTCGGTGTATTGTCCAGTGAAAAGATTTTTATATTAGTGCTGTATCATAACACAAACAAGCGATGATAAGGCGAGATAGCGTTATCGTTCTGTTATCTTTGATAATATCGTGTGTACAACACGCGTTTTGTATTTACAAGGTATTTATTAAAGTTATTCTTAGTTGATATGTTTTGACAAATCTATTTGTTTTACTTTGCTTGTTTGAACCGATTTAACGGCGGGATAATAGAATTGTTACAGGTCAATTGAGAAATTCTTAGAGTAATATTTAGCCCACATATAATTACGTTTCTTCATAGGAAAAGGCAGTAGTGGTCAATTTTAACAGAAATATTTAATTAAAAGTCGCTAAAAGGGTGTAGTATTTAAGTTGAACAGATAAAACTACAATGAAAAAAGTAAATAAAAGACAAACCACAATGAATCTACAATCTACGTCATATAACATGGGGTCCTTCAAGCGTTAAGTGAAGAGGTGTTTACGCAGGCCGGCAGGACAACGACGACCGACGGAGAAGGACGCATCTCTCGGTGGTCACCATTGTTTTTGGATTGTACTGTGCTTACCATCAAGCACAATGCAGTCACTTTGCCGTGCTACAATAAAAAAAACGAAACGATAACTACTTTTACAAGAACGAAGTCGCGTGCATTAGCTAGTAGTAAACATAAATATACAGAATTAATAATAAATAATAAACAAAATAAAATACTGTTCCACGCAGTAAGTCGTTACATATTACTATAGATACTTTTACTTTATTAGTATACTAGCTGTCCCCCGCGGCTCCGCACGCGTTTTTTTAAAAGAAATGTAAAATTGTAAGTACATTACAGAAATGCTTTTTCAAAAACATTTGTAACTACGACACGCATGCCATATACTGTATTATGTTACGTGTACATTAGATATGTGAAATTGAATAGTATATCGAATGGAAAGGGATTTATCATCAGCAACATACCTGGAACTTTAACCACTATATACCACCCTCGGTGCTCACTAACACTATATAAGAAAGTAATGAAAATTTTAAACTATACATTATCGAACAATTTGTGTTAAATTATTTATTCTATAGATATAACATGCCCATATTGTTAATATAATTGTGTTATTCTTATATGTTGCTATAATCACTAGTTATGTAGATGCAAACGCGGTAAATAAAACAAAATTGCCGCCAAATTGACCAAAATGATAATATAATTCAAATTACATACATTTATTCTTGGAGTCCAGTACAGCGCACGTCTCACGCGCTTGTTTACATTAAACAAATTATTTTTGATCAATTTCACACGAAAGAATGCATACGTAACAGTTCATCACTACATAGTGTAAAACAAAGTCCTCCGATCTGTCTGTTTATCTGTTCGCAATAAAGTCAAAAACTGCAGAACGGATTTTCATGCTGTTTTCACCAGTAGGTAGAAAGATTCACGGGGAAGGTTTAGGTATAATTTGTCAAGGTTTTCTTTTTATTATCAGGGCGGGACGACGTCTGCCGAGCCCACTACCTTAAAATAAAATAGCTCATTAGTTAGTTGTCTGCCAGTGAAAGTCCCGTGAAAATTAATTCAAGCATTTCGGATATTCCATTGTGGCTGAAAAAAACCTAAATTACTTTTTATGAGGTCTGCAATCTACCAGTGAATATCCCGTGAAAATTGGTCCAACCATTTTGGAAATAGCAATGCAGACGAAGCCGCGGACAAATAAAATAGAATATGTCAACCGCTATAATTTCGGCTATCTGGCAGTAAAAAGTAAAATTCCCGTTAAAATAGGTCCAGCCGTTTTGGAGATTACCCGGAACAAACAAACAAACAAAGAAAATATAATATTCTAAAAATATAGACAAAGTAAAAAAAAAAAATTTTTTTTGGTCATTGTAGCCATATCCATTCATCAAAAAGTTGTTATTGTAATTGTACATACACAAACTTTATTTTTATAATACGTAATAGAGAACAAATAAAAAATTGGAAACAAAAGTAGTATAAACTTTTTGAATAGGAAAACAAAATAAACTTTGAAAATGTTTGCGATAGAAATTTACCACGTTACCATGGCAACGTATATAACACTAACGCTAACGAAATCTCTCAAAAGGAAAAAAGTGCCCGATTTTGAAACATTTTTTATTGGTGCTCTGCTTCTATTAGTCTTAGCGTGATGATATATAGCCTAAAGCCTTTCTCGATAAATGAGCTATCTAAAACCGAATGATTTTCTCAAATCGGACTGGTAGTTCCTGAGATCATAGCGTTCAACCAAACAAACAAACAAACACTTCATATGTTAGTATAGATTACTTTATTTATTATTTACTTTACGTAAACTATTTTATAAAAATGAAATACTTAGCCAAGTTCCAGTAAAGTTGCGAAGTTATATTAACAAGAAAACGTGGTCTCATCAAAATCCACTTCAGCGCGTTATAGCATTCAACTTAGAAGTTACTTAAACTCGGATACAGTTCTTGAAGTTGCGCGCTACTAGGATTATTATTTTTAAATAGCTCTTCCCATAAACTATATATGATTTTCTTATAATATATGCAATTAAGTTATATATATTAGCTGCGGACTTCATCTTGTTACAATACTCGATAGATCTAGCGTCAATTTTATTTTTCAAATATTAAGGCAGGGTAGAATAACGGTATTTACTAGTATATTTGATAATAAGTACAGAGCCTCTATAAAGTTATTTCATTAATAAAGGCTTTACTTTTTACCTCCGTCAGGAAATAATTAACCACTGCTACGTGTTATTGCAGCAAGAACAATTTCATTTTATTTACGTGACTTCTATATAAAAAAGTTAAGTCTGAACCCAGCAGCAGAAGAAGCGGAATATTAGTAACTAAACTAGTAGCAGTAAAAAGTAGATACAACAAGAAAAACGGTTGAACTTTATCCATCTCATTCTTTGTACTCGTACCAGCATATTAACGATGGTTTCAATCGTCTTTTTCGTGTTTCAATTCAAACATATCGATCTTTTTATGACTAATTTCAAATTTAACTTTGTCAAATACACATCACGCAAATAAAATCAAAAGTTGTATGTTTCAGTGAGACGAGACAACGGAAAATCAATTCCTGGCACAACTGCAAAATAACTTCCACACTAGTAGCAACTGTAAACAATTTATCATTATCTCCATTTTGATCGCGACCCAGTTAGATGTAAACCTCTGCCACTCCGTTAAATAAAATAAATGGTAGAACCGAATTCCACAAACTGAACCCATTTATGTAAAAGCGAGTATATTTGAAACAGAACACGCGCACCACTGTGTACTCACGCTAATCTAGCACTATGCTAATCCCACAGAAGCGCTCGCTATCTATTCCATGTCAGAACGCGTCGCAAGCACGTACAATGTAATTCCTCGGTACAATTACGCCCGTGTACGACTAAATTAACTGGATTTTATAATCTAGCCAGATTACTATGGGATCACTAGTTAGGTTACTGGGGGTCAATGTTCAAATTATGTTACTCTACATCAGCGGTTACATTACACATATTTTAAATTTTCTACTTTAATAGACTTTAAGACTAATTTCTTTGTTATCCTAACTAATATTAAAAAAAACGAACACGAGTTTGTTTGTTACGCTTTCACGGCTGAACCATTTCACCGGTCTTTATGAAATTTGGTATATACGTTGTCAACGGTTAAAAAAAAATACTGTTCTCGAGGAATAGCTCAAATCTACATTAATGCGGGCGAAGCCGTGACCAAAAGCTAGTACTTTATAAGCTTAACATTTGAGTATTTTCAAGTGGTAGAGCCACGCTGAATCTATTATTGGTTTCAGCATGAATGGGTCGGCTACTACCACCCTCTCACCCTCTCAAAACCGACGTGAAGTAACAGTGCTTGCATTTTTGCGTTTCGTTAGGTTAGTGAGAGCGCCGGAGGCCCACCTCCCCTCTTCTCCCCCTCCCTCTCCCCTCCCCCCTCCCTCCCTATCCCTCAAACACAGGCTGGCAACGCACTTTCGACTCCCCTGATGTTGTTAGTATCTATGGACGGTGGTGATCACTTAACATCAGGTGACCCATCTGTTCATTTGCCAGCTATGACATAAAAAAAATAACAATAGTAAGTAAGAATTTGGCCTAAGAACTCGCTAAATCGAAAGAGATTTTAGTTGCTAAATAGATTTTTAGGTACTTGGCTGTAGAACTTGAAGTTGATCACTAAAAAATTTCTTAGTACCTCAGGTTATTTTTCGTCACAATTTTTATACAATGAAAGCTACAATTACACCCAAACCCAGAACCCTTTAGTTAAACTCCATTGCATAAATAGGCTATATTATTTTACCTCATGTGGTTAGAATGCCTCCCACAAATCACACACTTATATTTTGAGAATTACTTTTTCCATTGCGTAGTTGTATTCTCATTTTTAAGGTTCCATGCATGGGAGTATAAAGTATGAAATTTAGCACGAAAGATGAACCCAGACAATAACTTGCAAACAAGCATACATATCACAAATCTATTGTACGATTAATACCACCCAGAAATATATCTCCTTTTAATTTCATCCGATCGGTCATAGAATGAAACATTATCACGTTACTAATTGTATGGATAATGATTTTTTTTAAATAAAAATACCAGCTGACCCGGCCACGCGTTGCTCTGGCTCAGTTATTAAAAAAAAGAAATTCAAAATTAAAACATAACGCCATCTATGAGATATTTATAACAGTCGGTCGTACAATTTTCTGTCAACAAACTAATTTAAAGCGCCATCTGTTCGAGACTTATGAATACTTACAATTAATAACGATTATCAACTATGACAATCACTTAATTTGTAATTAAAATGTAATTATGTAAAATGTAAAAAATTATGTAAAATGTAATTAAAAATGAGGCTATATATAGCGAGGCGAAATATAAATTATCCTATCGCTCAAATTGGACCAAATTATACATAAATGGCAACGTTTAATGAAGATCGGACGAGTAGTTTCGTAGTTCATCGTCGGCAACCATCATGACACTGGATTTTTATATATTAAGAACATGGAACTCTTACGGCTCAAGATTCGCTACGTGCGTAACGAAGGCAACAGTCCAAATATCGGCCGAGTGCCTTAAGCGCTCGCCTTAGTGATCCGGTGAAGCTGTAAAAGTTAGTTAGGTCAATAGATTAGTCAGTTTGAAAAAAAAAGGAGAGTTCGCGTTGATCTCGTCACTTGTCTAATTGTTTAAAGGTTTCTATATAACAGCACATGTGGTAAAATCAGAGGAAGAGCCTTATATTTTGTAACGGTTTATTCCTGTAACTATATATATTTATTTATTCTAGCGTTCATATATATTATATTATAATTATTTTTTTAGCAATAACAATAAAGATTCCATCTCATTCGGTTGAATAGTATTCACTTGTACACAAATAATGAAGAGACATTTTGCAATGTAACATAATATTTTGTAGAACCTTTCTGTAAATAATAAATTATTACAAACTATTTATTTACAATTTTTGTGCGTAATATCGTAGCAGTGCCAAACCTATACGTGTTAATATGTATTTATAAAGTGTAAGAAATAACAAACAGCTCGAACTGTGGTAAAAGACTTGCTTAACTTGGCTGAACTTTTTAATATGGATAGCGAATGAGACCGCATTTCAAATACCTCTCCTAAAGTAAAGTGTGAAATACGCGGTTCTTTTCCCCTGGGGCTTTCACACCATCCATTTTATAATACATAACTTATATGGTGAAAGAGTTATCGCAATATGTGTGACATTAACAACTCAAGTACACGCGTAATAAGAGCCGGGAGGTTTCCTTTAACAGATCTCATTAATAAATTATACACAGGCTGGTGTTTTTGAGTTTATCACGAACAGACAGACAGACAGACGCGGTAGGGGACTTTATTTTATACTATGTAATCATTTATTAGCTAAGACCGACGGCTTCGTCTGCGCCGTTTATTATTTTTACAATATATTTTATGTACAGAGGAAAAAAAATAAGCAGCAGACCGCTTCTCCTATTTCTCCATAGCAAGAGAACTCATTGCCGAACACGTAGTGCTTATGAAAACCAAAGTTTGATAGAACTATAATTATTTCATTATTTCATATAAAATGAAAGTATCGTGATAGATTTCTTAGATAACAGGTAATGTCTATGAAGTAAGTTTTGAAAAATGATGGATACTCGTCTAGTAATTCTTGATTGAAACGCGCACAACCGCAAACCGATCATTCTATTTATTCTACATACATAAATCTTAATCTTATTTTACCTTATATTACGTCATATAGATTGCATTTTGTGTAATATAGTTTTACTATTATTATTCACGAGTGAAACGTATCAGAATAACACAGAATATCAATTCTGTGACGCCATAAATACTCTACGAAATGATCTAGTAACGGCGCCATAATTTTGCATATTCACTCGAAGCTGCTAACTCTGAAATCCGAAATATTTATCTACATGATACTAGCAATTATAAACTCCAACGAGGATGGTCTATGGCCAATATAAGAGGATACAGAAGCACCAGTCTTGTGTAACGCAGCTGCGTTTACACTAGATTGTTTATCACTTTAAAATCATGAAAGAAAAATGGAGACTTTCTTGTATAACTATATAAGAGAACTTGTATAATGATACAAAATTAATTATAGGGAAATTTCAACCTAGACCTGAAATAAATCCTGAGAGTGGTTACTCAACGACTCTATCTAGTGTCATTTGCAATTCGTGCCAGTTCGCGGTTCAATGCGTTTGGCATTCTCTCCACACTTCACGAAGCGGCCAGTCGGTAGCTATGCCTGAAGATATATTCTAGACATGTCATTTACAGTGCTCTTATAATCAAATGGAAATACCTTGAAACAAATTCGCAAGAGCATCAAGTCACATAAAAACAATTATTCTAGAGAGTAGAACTAATTGAGTTAAACTTGATTAGTCGTGCGCGTTCAAGCGAGAAAAGAGGTTGTTTATTGTTGTGAGTTGTCACGTGAGTAGTTACTGGTCAAGTGCTTTTATATCCATATTAAATTATATATAGTTCTGTCTGTGTATTTTTTTCGGAATTTCAAAGTATGTCCGTATTTAACTAAAAACAGCCGGTATCTGTAATGTTTATGTAATATAGTTGTTCGAAACGGCACAAATGCGTTGGATTCAAATGATTTAAATTAACATGGAAATATTAAATATTGATCAGTACGGTGCAGTGTTGAAGAGTAACCACCACTCGCCATACTATATCGTACAAAAGGAAAAGTATACATTTTGAAAAGTTATTCATCGGTGTTCCGCTCCTATCGGTATTTGCGTGATGAAATATAGCCTATAGCCATCTATACTATAATAAAACTATAATAAAGTCAAATCTGTAAATTAAATATTTTTCGAAAATTTTGATCGGGATAGACTTTGTTATCGATAAAGAAGCCAAAAATAATCCTTTTACAATTTTTGTCTGTATGTCCTTGTGAACACGCATCACGTTGAAAGTAGTGAACCGATTTTAACGAAACTTGACACAGTAATAACTAATATTACAAGGTTACATTTAGAACTTTTTGTCCCATAAAACGCAAGGGGTTTTCCAGGATAACGAAAACAAAAAATTGTAGTTAGTGTAACTAGACTTTTTTGCGACACCTTAGTACAAGATCCAGCACCGTTGGACGAACGAGAATTTTAGAAAAGCTGGTTCTGTAATATAAAGACATATTATGCCCTTCCGAACAGGATTCAGGATACCTGGTAGCCGGTTAATGTTGTGTTTTTTAATGCGCATCACACCTTTACAGGTCAATATTTTGATTTATAAATTATTTTAGGAACGTTTTTATTCAGTAACTTTTAAACACTATTCAAAACATGAATTTATCACTATCAGACAACTTTGTTATTGACGATAATATGCCCGATGATATTCTTTATAAATAAAATCATTTATTTCAAACCATTTTCTTTTTTCCATTGCAAAGAACATATTTCATTTTATTAACCATTATGATATTGAGATTTCACCATAAACAATGAAAAGCAATTATAAACGTAGACATATGACTTGGGAGTGACGCCATCTTGAATACATGCGTCTATAACAGTCTTTATCATATAGCCAGTGTTGCGCTAAACTACAGCTAAGTTATTTTAGACATATTATTTTTAATTTACCCTCTTTTATGTCTAAATAAAATAATATTGAATTTACAGCTATCTTAACATGGTTTGAACATACTTTTTTATTTACAAAAAATAGCATCGGGCACATTATTGTTAATAAAGAAATGTCTGGAAATAATAATTTTATGTTTTAGTAGCGTTTCAAACTTAGTGAAAAACAAAACATTCTAATATTATATAAAAATCAATACTTTTGCCTGTAAAGGTGCGATATGCACTAATAAACGCAACGTTTACTGGCAGCGAAGTAGCCCGCACGCTGTTTGGAAGAACATAAAGATATATAAAAAACTGGCTCATTATTTTCGCTGTCGAAACCATTATTAGCTCTTAGACAAATAGTTACAACAAGTGACAGTTGACGCGTCGTGTTCATATCTTTTTAATATTTATATTTTTCTTCAATACAATGGACTCTGAAAAAGTTTTAATACAAGTTGAAAATAGTTATGATATAATTCAGTGTTTAATTTATCATTATTTATTTTATGAATATATTTTATCGTTTAATTTACTCTATTAGCTTGATATTTTATAATGTAAACTATACTGACTACGTCTAGTACTACGGTACTACGGTACGGTACGGTACGGTACTACGTACTAGTAAACGTCTACAAACAAAAGGGAAAGGAACTTCGTTCCAACTGGGGATCCATAGACCTCTCAAGCTTTTTTTACATTACCGACAATATATGTAGGTTAGTTTTTATTTTAATTGAACCCGGTAGATGATGCTACGAACGGGTTGTAGGCTTATTTTAAAAGATTTCTCACATACCATCTGGGTATATGTTTGAGTGAGTCCCTTGATAGTTTGGATTTACAATTGGAAACAGTAGGTGTGGCTGGAATCGGGTTTTAGGATTATGAAAATTTTTCGCATTTAAAAACACAATAAAAACCGGTGATAACCGAATTGATGAAGACGACGTTGCACGGGTCATTTAGTCGTCAATAAATGAGTTATCTAACATTGAAAAAAATCTTCAAATCGAAACAGTAGTATCTGAGATAAGCGCGTTCACCCAAACAAACTCTTCAGGTGTATACTATCAGTATAGATATAGATTTGGAAGACTAACATATAATATACAATAATGAATTGTTACAATAGATACAGCGAGCCATTTACTAGTTCTCGCCGATAGATAACAAAGTACAACCACTTGCATTATTGAGGACTAAGTGAACATAATAATTCAAAATATCAATAGCGTATTATTGTTTGCCACGGCCATCACCAAAGAACTTGCTATTTAAAAACGATGTGGCCTTACTTATGGTAGTGTTAAAGAGGCCAAAATCAACGACCTCGCTCATACTGTTCAAGGAGCGACTAGCTCGCCATAAATATGAATTTTGTCGGTAATTAGTGGGAGCGGTAAGCAATGATAGAGAGAGATTCGATGTTGATGCTTGGTCGGGACAGTAATACATAACTTCGACAGAAGTTCAGGACAATTTACATTGTTAGAAGTAATTTTGAAAAGGTATATGATATCTGGTATTATCTGAATAGATATATCAATAACACGTGATGGGCACTTTTGGGGAATTTATCTGCACAATAAAAAGCTTGAAGCGATGGTGGCTCAGTGATTGGCGTATTCGGACATCGCGTCGATGGACGTACGTTCGAATATTTGCGAATGTGCCCGTCTTTTCGCTTAAGGAAAATCGTGATGGAATCATAGTACAGTGACAGGGCATTTTCTAAGCCCGTATAGCTACACTCTACTTGGAAATCTATCGCCAAACGCCTAAACGTGTGTTCCGGCAGCTGCATTTGGGATTAAGTCCTCTCTGAGCTTAAACAAGTAACTGTTTTAGTCACATAGTCATAGTCATTTAACATCAAGTGAGATTGTTGTCAAACGCTAAAACCTATAAGGTATTAAAAAAACAATGTCAGCTCAATACAAAGCCTTGAATTAGTAATACCGACACTATTTTTACTAAATTAGAATTAAATATTGAAAAAATAATACACACGTCCATTTTCCAATATTATCTGTTTAGATGTATTCATAACGTAAAGTGGTCAAACAATAAAATCTATAAAGCATAAATATAATGTTTGTGTTTGTGGAAATAAATAAATATTTCCACCCTCCTCGGTTATCAAAAACCTACTCCTATTGAAACGTACAAAATGCAGGATTAGGTACTTTAATCAGAAACCTATTCAGTGACTTAATCTCCTCTTCTCCCCCCAAATACACACGACACAGTCCAGGCTTCATTAAGTGAAAGTCTCAGACGAGCCTTTATTCTGGAACGAACGCGTGACGTTACCTTAGACTTAATTAAGTGTTTATATAAATCAGACATAAAGCTCGCAAGGTCAATTCTATCGAAACTGCCAAATGAATCTGTTACGACCGCAATAAATCTAGATTTATTGACGTAAGCCTCTAACTTTGTTTATGACTTTATCTGTCTCCAAGTAATTATTAACATACATACACCAGTACATCTATACGTATAATAAGAATATAAATCTAACGTTTTTGAACTATTTAGATTTTTGTAAAAAAAATGTTACCGGTGTCTAGGAATAAGTAATAAAATACATTTTTAGAAATGTCTGTCTGTCTGCTTGTACGAACACGCATCACTGCTAAAGTACTGTGCTCATGATAAAACCTTTTACTTTGCATATCTTCGAGCAACATTTAATCTTTGATTCATTAAAATCGATTTGGTCTATCAAAAGTTATTATAATGTTAATGCCGACGCAACTTAAGTACGAAAGAAAAGTAGATAGTAATTAGACTCAATACAGTCAGATGACTTTTATTAGTCACTGTTTTGTCCATCAGGTTTCACGCCGACGAAGCTGCGGGCACAGCAAGTACATAATATACATTTTCATGCCTTACTTGAATGTAATAGGTCTTTACCTATGAAATTGCCGTTCTGCAGTACTGGCCAATTCAAATCAAAATAATTTTTGTTTGGCTAAGAATTCTAATTTCAATTTATTTTTATTTTAAAAACATGGAAATCTTTTTCCAAAAGTAGTCATTTGTTTATTGATTAGTGTTACATTTTCATCGCATTTCAATCTTTTTTGTCATCATGGATACGTTAAAAATTCCAGTAATTATGGAATATGAGTACCGTCGTGGCAACAACGCGGCACAAGCGGCACGCAACATCAACAACGTTTACGGTGCTAACACTACAAACCAACGCACCACCTGTTATTGGTTTGCTCGCTTCCGTTCTGGGATTTTCCACCTATAAAATGAACCTCGCGGTCGTCCGAAGACTTTGGTCGACAATGACGAATTAAAGGCGATTGTCGAAGCTGATGATACACAATCTACGGCTGAATTAGCAGCCGATTTCGACGTTAGCGTCAAAACAATATTGGTCCATTTGCGTCAAATTGGCAAGGTAAAAAGCTTGACAAATGGGTGCCCCACGAACTCAATGAACGCCAGCGCGAAGTACGCGTCGAGACGTGCCTTGCACTGCTCAACAGACACACAAATGAAGGAATTTTGAACCGCATTGTTACCTGCGATGAAAAATGAATTCTGTTTGATAACCACAAGTGCTCAGCAAGTTAGTTGGATCCTGGTTCAGCACCTAAACAATGCCCTAAACGAAAACTTACCCCTAGAAAAGTGATGGTCACTGTTTGGTGGTCTAGCGCCGGTGTGATTCATCACAGCTTCTTACCAAACGGGGTGAGCATTACTGCAGATGTGTACTGTGAAGAACTGAACACAATGACGGAGAAGCTGGCACATCTCCAACCAGCATTGGTCAATCGCTCGTCTCCGCTGCTCCTGCACGACAACGCGCGACCTCATACTGCACAGCAGACGGTCTCCAAGTTGCAAGAACTGGGGTTGGAAGTTCTCCGTCATCCACCCTATTCACCAGACCTTGCGCCTACAGACTACTACTTTTTCCAGAATTTGGATAACTCCTTGGCGGGAAAAAAATTCAATACCCGAGAGGCAGTACAAAATGCCTTTGAAGAATTTGTTGCCTCCCGTCCAGCTGATTTCTTTAAGAAGGGCATCAATAAACTGCCATTGCATTGGCAAAGATGTATTAATTGCATGGGTGATTACTTTGATTAATACAAATAAAAAATACATGAAAAAAATTCCTTTAAAACTCTCCTCTTAAACATATTTAGTAAAATCTGGTCAAGGAAGCAAATACCAACATCATTTGGCAAAGCAATTTTTGTCCTCATCCCAAAAAAAGACGAAGTAACTCATCCAAAAGATACTAGACCGATAGCACTAACCAATACAATATCCAAAATTTTCTTTAGCATACTGCAAACAAAAATGACAAAATTTATGATTAGCAATAGGTACTTCAGGCCCAACCACCAGAAAGGGTTCTTGCCCGGTATTTCTGGCTGCCTGGAACACAACACATTACTAGCGGAAAGTTTGAAAGATGCCAGAACACATGAGAGGCAAATTACAGTCTGCTGGATAGACCTTGAAAACGCATTTGGTTCTGTACAGCATGAACTGATGATCTTCGCCCTGAAGTGGTATAATTTTCCTACTGTAGTTATCGACATAATCACATCTTATTATTCACAACTACAATTTGCCATAGCAGCCAACAAGGAACACACAGAACCATTGCATTATAATGTAGGACTGTTCCAAGGCTGCTGCTTGTCACCAATAGCTTTTAATATAATTATAAATATTCTTATAGACAAGTTAATAAGTCATGAGAAAAAATGGGGCTATCGGTTTAAAATAAACAATAAATACACAGAGTCCATCTTAGCCTTTGCAGACGACCTAGCAATAATGACACGAAATCCAAAACAATGTCAGGTGTTATTAACTGAAGTAGATGAGTTTTGTACATGGACTGACGGACTGAGGGCAAAACCAAGTAAATGTCACTGTCTATGTCTGGGTAGACGAAATACCAAATATACCTCTTATGACCCGGGACTCTCAATAGGAGGTCAATGTGTCACCACGATTGCTGAAGCAGTGCCTTTCAAATTCCTTGGTAGAAAGATTGACTACAAAGGACGTACACCATCCTTAGAGGCAATTGTCGATAATTTTCTAAATGACTTAAATAAGGTAGACCAACAACCATTAAGCAATATTAAGAAAGTTTGGATATACGACAACTATCTTACGTCACGTCTGACTTGGTCTTTTCTTGTATATGACATTGGTAAAACCCTCCTGGCAAAACTAGATGCAAATGTCATAAAGATATTGAAGCTATGGCTCGGAATTGCACATTCAGCTGACCCCTCAACTCTATTTAGGGATCAAAACAGTTTTGGGATGAAGTTAAAGAAACCATCGGAACTCTATAAACACCTCAGAGTGACCAAAATGCATCTCTTGGGACAATCCCAGGACGAAATAGTCTCATCACTCCCAAAAGATAAATGTGTTACAGAGCTTGAGTCAAGACTTCAATTCCACAAACAATTTATGGCAGGAGCACAATTTAATAGAGTCGGACTGGGTTCTGCAAAGAAAAAGGAAGACCGAGAAATAATAAAATCCTTTCTACAACAAGATGAAAATGATAATTATAAAGTGCACGCAATGAATTTAGAAATGCAAAGTGAGTGGTTAACCTTAGGTGAGTTCTGCATCCCGTTAGCCCTGAAATGGCGCACCCTACTTTATGATTGGTCTCCTGCCCTATTAAAATTTTATCTTAATGCCTTCCAAATGACCCTCCCAGATCAAAGTAACCTAGTAAGATGGGGGAAAGCCTCTGAAAAATCTTGCTTTACTTGTGGTGAGGCAGTAGGTACTGCTAGGCACTTATTGGTAGGTTGCAAGGTGCTGCTTGATAGGGGTTATTACTCACGCCGACATGATAGAGTACTTGAAATCATACGTGAAGCAGTAAGTCTTTCAGTAGCTAGAGCCCAAAAAGGATTGACCACAAATGAACGACAAATTAACTTTGTAAAGGATGGCTCAACTGTAAACTCTAAAAGCAAGCCTTTCTCAATCCTAGGTACTGCACCTGACTGGACTATTTTAATGGATACGTATGACAAGCACTATAAAATCCCAGAGGATGTTGGTGTTTCGTCATCCAGACCGGACATATTCCTCTTCTCTAGACACACAAAACATATAATACTAGTAGAGCTTACTGTACCGTGGGAAACCAACATTCCTAAAGACCACACAATCAAATTAAATAAATATTACGAACTAACAAATGAACTAAGTAAAAATGGCTATGTGGTTAAGTTATACGCGGTAGA
>AP028449.1:115000-222193 GCA_036509395.1 Antheraea yamamai | reverse complement strand
CCTCTGGGACGATTCCCTCAAATACCTACTAGATGCCCTGGACAGGTTGCAGAGACGGGCTGTCCGCATTTTTAATGATTCAGATATTACACAATTTATAGAGCCGCTTCAGTTGCGCAGAGACATTGCCTCACTGAGCGTGTTCTACCGTCTATATCATGGCGAGTGTTCTGAGGTGCTATTTAATTTAATCCCTTCCTCTCCTTTTCATACCCGAACCACGCGCGCTGGAATTCGGAGCCATAGTTTTACGGTAAATACTATCTGGGCACGAACTAATAGGTTCGCAACTCCTTATCTCTGTCGTACCATGAAGCTGTGGAACAATCTCCCGGCCAGTGTGTTCCCTCCTTCCTATAATATAGGGTCCTTCAAGCGTAACGTGAAGATACATTTATGCAGGCCGGCATGATAGCGGCGACCGGTGAGGGATAGCGTGTCTCTCTGTGGTCGCTGTTATTTTTTGATTGTACTGTGCTCACCATCAGACACAGTACAGTCACTTTGCTGTGCTACGATAAAAAAAAAACCTTTCAAGTGACCAGGAATGAAATTTTTTATCTTAAAAAATCGTCAACCTGTAATGGAGCCATTGCAGAGCCATAGGCCTCTTTCCACCATTACCACGCCAGCCTACGACGTATTGGCGATTTCAAACTCTAAGAAATCCACAGTTCTATGTTTTCCCACATACAGTAGTACTACAAGAATATTTCTGAGATTTAGGTTTCCTCACGATGTTTTCCTTCACCATCAGCCGGTAGTGTTTTACTACCGATACTAATTTAAATTAGTAAATGTACGCGAACTTCGACAAATTCGTTGGTACAATTCAGCTTTCCAACCTGCGAACATCAGGTAGATATTCCACCGATATAACGAAAAAATACTCCTTGGAATACGGATTCCTAGTATATATAGATCAATCAATTTCTATTCTGTTTAAGTAACCGCTACAAAAGTTCTATGTTAGTATTCTTAATATTTTTCGCACAAAGTCTTAAAGTAAAAAACTAGACCATAAAGCTGGTTCGAAGTTCAATAAAATGATGATTTGATTAAAAAATATCTAAATAACAAATCCTCCCTGAAAGTTTCCATAATTAATATGAAAATTTTATTCTTAGAAGTAAGAACTTTCTAGACAAAATGTAAATGAGAGACGGATCCGAGGTGACTTGGTCAAATAATAAACTTATTAATCTCTTCGTCAGTTCATTTGTGGTCATTTGCAAATCAATTAGAAATAAACATTCCTATTATACGTAAGAAATATTACATTTCATTTCTTTCGTCGTATAAGTTATACTACAATACTTATATTATAATTTTAGTAGAGAATAATAGAATGCTAATAGTCAATAGTCTGGAACCTCAGAGAAATACTCAATAGCGATATGAGCATACGGATGAAAAGGAAAGTCATGAATAAACCTGCCTACTCCCCTCATTAACATACGCCTATCAAACTTCAAAATATACCAGGAAAATAAAATTACATCTTGCCAAACGAGTATGGAAAGACGCATCTTAAAAATTAAGAAAATCCAAAAGATACGCCATACTATCATAAGAAAGAAAACGAATGCCATTGACGCTCTCAGCTACTCACAAAAGCTAAAATGGCGATGGGCTGGACATGTGGTGAGGCTCATCGACAACCGTTGGGTGAAAAATACAACATCAGGACAGAGAAAAACAGGAAGATCCAATGCACACTGGGCAGACGATATAACAAGAGTAGCAGGTACTCAATGGCTGAGAGTGGCAGAAAATAGAGAACACTGGTCATCTCTGGAGGAGGCCTTTACCTTTCATTGAGAGGGCTCTTGCTAACTATTGTTTTTTTTCTTTTTTCAAATCTACCACAACTAGTAAGTTACAATGTAAATAACTCTATTGTTACTGAAAGAGAAGCAAGAAATAAAAGGCTTTTTTATTTTTTAATAATCAATAAAATCTGTGCATCGTTGTAGGGTCAGTGCAACTTGTTTTCTTCTTCCACTGACCTCATTCAGGTGTTACTTCAGTATTCACACTTTTTATACATATATTAATCTTCAGACGTTCTATTCGTACTTTATTTGGTCTTCCTCTATTCATATATCCGGCCATATTCACACTTAACAATTTTTGAAGTTATACTTCTTTTGGCGCGTTAGGGAAAAATGATGAGAGTAAATCTTTACGATGCGTTCGCACACCGTCACGAAAAACCGACACCCTGAAGTTATTACTATGTGCGCGCAACCGTCACGAAAAACCGACACCCTGAAGTTAGCTATAGTCAACATTTTGTTTCTTTGTATTTGTTGTTTGTATTTCTTTGTATTAAAACTTTCAATGTATTAAATACCTTTTTTCTATTGTTAGTATCGTTTTTTCTACAAACGTAGAATAAGGCGAAATATGAAATTATGGAAAAGATTTTTATCTTGTTACGCCAAAGAAGTATAACTTCTAACGTGTGTACATAAGTACACACACACTTTTTTTATGTTATATTACTTTTATCTCTCCTCATACTCTTACACTATGCTAGCCTATTACTCCTCTACTTCTCAGATACTCATTCCTATTGTTATATATTCTGACTACACCACACCTTCCACTCATTAATTTCCATCTTAATTCATGTTCTTAATTATTTTGCTATTTTGTATCGCAATTTGTAAGAATATAATAATAATAATGAAATGAATATTCGTTATCTATTATATTACATACTTATGCTATACCTATATTACTTTCCTACACGTTGCGATAACTCTGCTCTACTATGGTCAATGTCAATTATAAGAACGGGTAACGGATAATCAATAACAGAATGTCGATGTCTTTAATAATGTGTTATTCATTGTCTAGAAATAATGCATTACTAGTTTTTGCAATAACTACCACTTCTACAAACAAAAATATGATATAATCTATACATATGATAAAAATGAAGTGTCTGTATGTAATATCAAAATAACAAAAGTTTACTGATCGGATATGAAAGTATACTCGCTACTGATAAGAAAAATGCATTTTTTTTAATGTTTGTTGGTCTGTCTCTTTGTTCCGGGTAATCTCCGAAACGGCTGGGCCGATTTTGACGGAACTTTCACTGGCAGATAGCTGATCTTATAAAAAGTAATTTCAATTATTTTATTTTAGACTAGCTGTTAACCTTGGTTTCGTCGACAGCACTATCTCCAAAACGGTTGGACCGATTTTTGCGAGACGTTCACTGGCAGATAGCGGACCTTATAAAAAGTAATTTAGTCTATTTTAATTTAAAGTACGTGTTACCCAAGACTTTGTCCGCAGTGTGAGTGCATTTCCGCGAGACAGAGGATTCTACAGAGTATATTTTGAGCTATATATTATTATGCTTTTCATGTGGCTAAGCAGTATGATCAATTTTACCGCAGGTAATTTAGAATCGTTAAAAATTATATAAGAGTTAAGTGTAGTAATAATAAAATAAATATAAAAAAGATAACCATCAATTAATACAGGATAAAGCATATAGATCCCATGCATCTATAAACCCATTTTTATGAGAACGAAGTCGCTGGTACAATCTATAATAGTATTTGATATTATTCTAACTTTATTATAATCACTTCGCTCCTAGTCACCCAAGTATTACCAGTATGTTTAAATTTAAAAAAAAGTCGAGGCAAACATAAGGACTGCCGACAAAAATGAAAACTCAAAACAATGAAATAAACGTGTCCTCTTTTGAATTTTCATATTAAGTATAGTGTGAATGATGATATTTAAATTTTGAATTTGTTTATTGAAATTATTAACATTAGCGTGGTTTTCATATCTGTTGGCACTCGGAGCAATAATTATAAATATTTCTATAAAGTCTATTAATCAATCAAACGTACGATGAGCTGCAAAATATCAATATTACATGTACACAGGCCCCTATACTATACGCGCCGTTAGACTGACTCAAGCCCCGCAAGCGCAATACGGCCGGTCATGCTTACGTAGCATGTCATAACGGGAAATTATAAATTTATCTCGTGCCAAAAATATCGCTCAACCCGCCTAAAGAATTTTCACTTCAAAATAATGATGAAATAACCGTTGTGTTCGCTTACGCCGTAATAGAATTAGCTTGAATATACTCTACATGTAAGGTACGCGTATTTGAAAATTTAATTAAAATGTTTAGTTGAGTGTATAAGCCGCACCGCACCGCGCCGCCGTAGCCCACTTCAAATGATATTAATTTCACATTTCGCGGAGTGTATGTGCTCTGTGTCTTATACTATAATATGTGAACGCGTGTGTGAGAACAAGAGACGGAGAGAGAACGAGCGAGAAAGGTATTAACGTGTCAAATGAAAATAATAAAGTGATATAACTCGCTCTCAGACAAACAAACAATTCGACGTGACATTCAATGAATAATTTACTTTAAGAAAAATGTTTACATAATATATAGCGCGGTTGGAAGCTGTTGGAAGATCTTGATATTGAAAATTAAAGCTTAAAACGTACATTTACGGTTGTTTTTTGAAATATGTTTTGTATGGTTGTGATAACAGTGTAGATAAATAATATATTTGGATCTAATTTGTCAGAAACGGATTGATCTGTCATAATATTGCAATAAGAACATATGTTTCTGAGACACCAGATACTATATAGGTCTTTTTTTTCGAACTGACTACGTTATTGACCTAGCAAGGTCTTAACAGCTTAACCGGACTACACATACTATGTAGGTATAACATCCGTCACAGTAGTACGTATAGAAGTGTCACATTTCGGAATATACCAATCTTTATACATGTAATTCTTCTGTCCGTGTGTATCTGACTGAACTCCTAAACGAGTGGATTCAAGAATGGTTTAGATATCCAATTGGACCTCTTAGGTGGCGCTATTGTTGACTTTTAAGATTTTTTATTGTTAAGGCAGGACAACGTCCGCCGTGCTTGCTACTGAATATATAGTATTTAAATAGGACTACAGGATCAATATTTTATGCACGCTACCCGTGAATATTGGTTTATTATATAAACTCTGCAAGGTTTCAATAGGAGCGAGTCCCGAAGGCTCCATGAGCCGACACGCGTCGACAAAGCGCCGCCCATATTTACGGGTATTAGGTTGACAATTCGGGAAGTCGCGCGTTTATCTAGATTGGGGGAAGCTTCGGTGTTTCCCATCTCCGGCGGATAACCTCCCCGGCGATACCTCACGCGAATATGTTACCCTGGTACTTCCATATACGGCTATTACGTCGAATATGTTTTTACACTTTTTCTTATAATACTTGTTGTATACCTTTTTATATTTATTACTTTGTTCTTTGTAGTTGAGTAATCTGAGGAATTACATGCAAAATGTTTCTGCTTTGAGTTTTACATATACAACAGCTTTTCCAGACATTTCAGTTAGATAAACATAAAGGTATTTTACAAAACTAATTATTATGATACACCAAAACATAATATAAAATTAAATATACTTATATATGCAAACAGCTATCTTTATAGAGTTCTAAAATAACATAAAAGTACAGTGTGATCATTACGATCACAGGCATGCATGATGACATTAGTACATAACAAACAAACTAATTCTAATTACGTGCTATACAGACAGAACCAATGTATCGTGTACATACATACAGCCATATTTAACTTTTAAGCAAAGACTGTTTTTATGATCCGAATGCACAAAAAATATTTCGATGTTGTTATTTGTGCATAATATTTAATTATGTAATCTAACCATACGTATTAAAGAGTTGTATTATAAACGGTGTCGGAAGATAGATATATAAGATAGATATGTGATGTGGATTTTCCAAAGCTTGGCAATTAGGTCTCAAGTAGAAGTGCTTGATAAGAAATGCATCCACGGAACCGATCATTATTTTGTGGAGGATTAATAAGTCAGATACATTTCGTCTCATTTTTAGACTAGTGATTTTAAAATATGTTAGTCTACCATTGTAATCAGCGATTACTTACGAATGCCACTTCTTATACTCAAATGTCTAACAACACGAGCTCGGATGGATTCGCTGAGCTCTATATAAGTGGAATAGTGAGGGGATCACACAGTATAATCATATTCGAGAATACTTCGGACTAAGGTGTTATTAAGAACGATAATGCTCCCGTTATAGCAAAATGGTCGTGATATTCGTATAATAAATCCTTGTTAGCTCTCGGTACAAGATTGTGGTAGTAAAATTATACATTTTGTCGACACTGCTACATCACAGGCCTTTAAAAAAGTACTATACTTTAAGACAATGCGGTTGTTGGAAAAAACAAATGGTTCTGCGAACGATCTTTTCAAAATCGTCATTCTGTGTTAAAACAAATACAAAAATGTTAACACATATACTAAAGAATCACGCTCAAAAAGTCCTCAACTTTATATATAACAGACGAATAATAATCATAAGTATTTGGGATTCGTAATATCTTATAAGACCTAACAGTTATTAAAATTATAAAATTACAAAATATAACTAGTTATTTTTCATTTCATATACAAAATGACAGTGATAATTGAAATGTAGCACGGGTACGACTATACACATAACTATTTATGAAAATATTCATTACACGATGCACAAACAAAGCAATGCAATGTAACAAACTGTAAGAATTAAAACTTTGGAAACGAAATAATTTTATAACAAAACCGAAACAATTTAATTTTGCAACTTCATGCAAAAAAATTTGCTATATATCGCAGTTCACATACATCTAAGTCTGAGTATTAATATCGAGATATTTTTTTTTCATCTCTTTTGATTCTATCATTATTACTAAGCCTTTACAAGTTGATGTGTAATCAATAACGTCATTGGGTATTTAAGTACGAGCTAAATGTTATACATCACTACATATTGTCCTCTGTTGTGTACATTGTGTACATATTGTACAAAGTCCTCCGCCACGTCTGTCTGTCTGTTCGCAATAAGCTCAAAAACCACTGAACGCATTTTCATGAGGTTTTCACCAGTAGATAAAGTAATTCATGAGGAAGGTTTAGGTATATAATTCTTTTATTATAAGGGCGGGACAACTATTTAAAAATATTTATTAGACAAAATAATGATATATAAATACCACTGCTTTTTCTCTTACATATTAACTATTATTTAGTGGTAATTAATTTGGTAAACTCTTAACAGACAAACAACTTTCTACAAATCAATCATTAGTTATAATTTGCGATATTGTTAACAATAACAGTTTCGTTTAATGAGAATACGTCTATTTGAATAGCTGTATTATTACGTACTGGTTATTGAAGTTAAGTAAGTTTACAATACAGTGGAAATCAATTTCAACTCCTTTACTTTCGATGTGCTAAAGATAAATATTTGTTTGCTTGTTTCAACTCAGTAATCTCTAGAACAACCAGTCGTATGGTTTCATTATATAGTCTATTTTATTAAGGAACGTTATGGAATGTCTAAGATCACACTACGGCCATTAGGAGCGGAGCAATTACTTCAGATCAAGGTGGACGTGGGGCGTGGTTTATAAAAACCACCATTTCCTAGTGCTCTATTTATACCTGATTGTACCGTTTAATTTACGTTTATATTTTAATGTGAAAAATCATAACGTTTCCAAAATCCAGGCCACTTCCTATTTTCAAATATCAAAATTCTAGACCGTTAGTATAGTTCTTTTAATACAAAACTTTACTTTTAGTTTTACAGCATAACGAAAATCTATAAACAAGGTTCGCCGTGCAAACGTCAGTACTTACTGAAAAGAATTTGAAATCTCATAGTATTTTACAATGTAATAAAATATAGTGGAACCTCGATAAGTTAAAATCCAAGTGTAACAAAATATTTTAAGTTATAGAGTTTTTAACATACCAAGGGTTTATGTTACACTCGCACTTTTGCCGCGTATTTTCTTGAAGGCCAAATCATGCCGCTTCTCAAAGATTTCTAGCCAGCCATTGCTAGCTTTAAAATTATGGATTTTCAGCGAATCGGCTAACTCTTCAGCTTTTTCCTGCACTATAGGTCTGTAACACTAACCAACGTTAATTAAAGTTTATTCGATTTCATTATATATTTTGTTTCAAATTCAAATTCAAAACACTTTATTCAATTTAGGCCCTAAGAAGGCACTTATGAACGTCAAAACTACCACCGGTTCGGAAAACAACCCAGTCATCGAGAAGAACCGGCAAGAAACTCGATCTGGTTTATCTTTTTAACAAATATATATAATATTTAGAATAATAATATATTCTATATAATAGTAAATTTCACAAACGTTTTTAATGGATGCACAGAGATGAGTCAATTCCAGACATCACCATCGTTCACATATTGATCCACTCTATAATAGCCTTTTGACACCAAAACCCGCTTGACATGGCGCTTAAATTCACAATCCGGCAAATCGGTAATATCCTTTGGGACTTTGTTGTAAAATCTAACACTATTTCCCAAAAAACTGTTACTGGTTTTACTAAGTCTAAAACGTGGGACAACCAGTTTGTCACAGTTTCTAGTATTTAGATTGTGCCGGTATTTTACGAAATCTAGCTTTTCTAGGTTCTTACGGACATACATTAAATTGTCAAGAATGTATTGGGAGGGCAGAGTTAAGATACCGTACTCCTTGAACTTGGTCTTTAAGGATTCGCTAGGTCTCATATTGTAGATTGCTCGAACTGCTCGTTTTTGTAATAAAAATATGGTGTCTACCTCAGCTGCTGTCCCCCACAATAGAATGCCATTTTTAAGTTTTATATTGTAAGCCTTATATAATATTAAAGAGTATATATTTCGTTTAAAAAAGCAAACTATAATATAAAAACTCAATATTGAGAACGTTTCCCAAGACGCAGCTATCTAATACTGTATAGGTTTATGAGTAAAAAATATTCGCGCTACGGCAAAAAATAATGAGATCACCAGAGACAGCTGGAGTACGTCCTCGGAACGATATTACACCGTAATGATAGTTTCAAGCCCCCAAGACAGGAGCGTAATCACGTGTACGCGAGGTGGACTCAGCCCCCTCGCCTTGAGTATATTAACTTTTAATAGCATACTATTACATTACATACCATTTACATAATTAAGTTAACTAGTGGGCTGCACAGTGGTCGACATTCGACCCTAGTCTATTGATTTCTTAAAGTTTGAACTTTATTAGGGTTCTTTTGTCAAATACTTCTATAATTAAAGGTTTTCATCATGGCTACTCAGTTATTTGACACTTATTTTTAAATTATATAAACATAAAAAAATCTGTCTAAATGAAAATTGTAATTAATTATAAATTTGAAACAAAAAACAGGCGGTTACAAAAGGTGGTAAGGCTCTCAAATACTAAGTAAATATAACTTTACGAAAATAAGGAAATTTATCGCAACTCGTTGGCACAAATTTCCAATTAATTTTACAGGACACCATGGGTGGGTGGTATTTCTAGGTGATATTGAATTAAATGTAGTCTGGACATTATGAGGGATAGTGATATGCCCAGTATCATAGTTTGGAAAGTAATGGATACACAATAGAATCAAATATGAATCCAAAACAAAGATGTTTTTAATACTACGATTAACTTTTGAAAATGAAATCATTTTTGTTCAAAATTCATTATCAACTGTACTAAATATAATTGCTACATGAGTGAGTTCACCATAAAAAATACTAAACATTAAAATATTGGTATTGACTTTGGTAATATTGCTTTACTCTTATGACAACATGAAGCAAAGTGACATGAAGTGAAAGCAGTTCTTCAGTCTGTCTGATCGCGATAAACTCAAAAACTACTCAACGGATTTTTATACCCTTAGAACTGTAACGTAACATTTTAAAACATTTATGGTATACATTTTCTAACAAATATTTATTTATTTATTTTAGGGTCGTAAAAATATTATATATATATTTAATATACTGGATTACTATAGATTATTTATATTATTAAATGTAAATCACTGTTAAGCTTAATTACGATTGTTTCTTTAATAAAGCCGATATATATCGAAATATCGAAACATTTTTTTCAATATATCAAAAGCGGATATTGATATTTTTATAAATATCGAATATCCAATATTTTTAAAAATACCAACAGCCCTACATCGCAACATGACAAACATGTACCGACCCTATTTAGGTGGAATAAGGGTAAGATGATGGTGATGTATATATACCTTATCGAGTATGTAGTTAATAAGACAACAGATATATGACTAATGATGGTAATATTGTCTGATGGTTTGTTTTATGTAATTTCATGATGACAATGATGCCGAGTATTGTTGTAGGACATTCATTATCTCTATATGATGATTGTGATCCTTATATTTTAATGTATATATTGTGTTCATTTTATTAAAGACTAGCGGGCCCGGCAGACGTTGTCCTGTCCTGATTATGAAAAAATCCTTGACAAATTATACACTAAAACGTTCCTCATTAATCACTCTATCCACCGGTGAAAACCGCATGACAATCCGTTCGGTAGTTTTTGAGTTTATCGCGAACAGACAGACAGACAGACGCGATAGGGGACTTTGTTTTATACTATGTAACGAAGTATGAATAAATACGAATATAAAAATTAATTGGGCCACAAATTACGATTCCAGAAATACTCTACTGATTCTTTCATCGTGTCAATTAATCTAGGAAATAATACATAGCATTTTAAAAATATACATATTCATACACATGGACATTAAATACTAACTTAAATGACACAACTATCAAACAATAAATATTAGTCTCCCATCTATCGTCACTGAATGCGGTCCCTGCAGCTCTAGAAAACCAGGCATCAGTTGGTGCTAGTATAATTTAGTGTTGCAACCACGACGAACTCATTTTAAAATTAAATTTAGTTCAACTTTTTTATATTTTTTATTACATGTAAAAACTAACACTAAACAACAGGAGGTGTTGTACGTACCACAATTGTCATTTCAGCTTATTGTACAATTTTCGAAAGAAAAGTTAATCACCAGGATTATGCACCAGAAATCTTTATATACGTCAACTACTATGATCTATGGATATATTTCTGTATGTTTTATATGTTTACGTGCATTTATGTCACCACAACTCATCTGATCTTATAGGACTATGTGATATGCCTCAAGTGTATATGTACATATATGCATGTAGACAATCATCTAGTCGAGTGACAGGAAACTAAATAAACACTGAAAACTATCGAACGTTCGAACTATTGATACGTCATATCATGACATGTCCTTTAAAAGTTTTGACGGTGTTCCCTCATTCTTATGACATGAGGTCCTTCAAACGTAATGTAATGAGACATTTGCGCAGCCCAGAATGATAACGGCTATTGGCAATAGATAGTTTATCTCTCAGTGGTCGCCGTTGTTTTTAGTTTGTACTGCAAAAGAAAAAGAGCGACAACCATACATACATTGACGAGTGTGCCTTGTGCCTCTATTCCTTTGACTAGGGTTAAATAACCAACATTAAATTAACCGAAAGCGAGGTGAAGTCACGTCGCCTCGTCTCGCATCCTAGAGAGTATGGATCCCGGATATCAGGTTTATTAGGAGCTTTTATGACATAGCAGTTTTGTTACCACATTTAATGTAGCTACTGCGTAAAACTGCGTCTTGCGGAAACATACTTCGGTACGTATCATTTTGAATGTCAGTGATCTCTCTGTTTATCTTCATGTGGCTCCCTGCTTCTTTACTATTTATGGTTAATCTTAGACATCTCAAAACAATAAAAACTTTCAGTACTTTGTATTTTTTGCTTTAACTCCTCATGTGATTACAATATATGAAATATAACGTATACGAAATATGGGTTAAATAATTGTGCTTCCAATAAGCATATCCTGGAAAAGGTAGAACCGAGGTAGGTTTAAGAGGTGCGAGAACTAGAGATTGTAATTCACAGATAATTAGTGTTCATACTACACATTGTTAGATAAAAAAAAATTCCGTTTAAAAGTTCCACCTTCAGACTTCAATACATTCAATATATTCAGTTAAATACAGAATCATTTCTTAATGAGTAATATATTGAAGGCAATACAGAGATAGTTTAGTATTGCTTATTAAACTTACTGTTTATTATTCTATAAATGTATGACAACCTTCTTTCATATTTTAATATACTGAAAATTAAGATATATGGAAATTATCTGACACGGCAGTGTCCCCGCCAAGTCGATCAAAAAAGCGGCACGGCCGTACCATCCTTTTCTCGAAGCAGATTAGGCCATTTTCGACCACCTATAACTTCGTAGCGGATAAAACTAGAAACCTGAGTAACCACGCAAGCAGTGTAAAAACACGGTATATTTCAAATTTCACTCAATTTCAACCAGTAGTTTAAGAATATTATCTATTCAAAATTTCTTTATTTTGTCACTCACTCACTGACTGACCGATCATCAAAACTCTAAGGCTCTAACTCTAGCTGTCAATATATTTTATTTAAAACATAAAAATTTTTAATATTGATATGGTCAGTATAAGATGTTGTTAGGTTAGCTAATTATGTAATAACGTAAGACAGAAGGTCCCTTAAGTAGAGACTTAATAAAGTAACCGATTTTATCATTGAATCATATTTAGAAATGTCTGTCTGTCTGTCTGTTTATATGAATACGCATCATTGCTAAAGTACTAAGTTCACAACAATAGCGTATCTTCGAGAACAACTTAGTCTTTGTTTTATTAAAATCGGTCCACTCTATCAAATGTTATTGTAATTTTTATGACGACGCGGCGTAATTACGAGTGAAAAGTACATAAGTAAATAGACTTAATACCTACAAATGACTTTATTAATTACTCTTTATTACATAACGTTCCACGCGGACGAAGTCGCGGGCACAGCTAGTCGGTAACATAAAACTTGTTTGGCTCTTAGTTTGCGGTTTGTTTGGAGATATGTAGAATATTTAACTTGGTTAAAATTAGTTTTTCCAGTTCATATCATTTATGTCTTTGATCGTACAAAATCTTATATATTAATACGTGAAGCCAAAACTTTGTACCCCTCTTTAAGCGAATTGCGCGAACGGATAAACTTGAAATTTGGCATAATTAATATAAAAATAATATAAAACTAGCGAGCCCGACGGTTCGTTGTCCCGCCCTGATTATAAAATATCTCTGATAAATTATATACCAAAACGTTCCTCATGAATCACTTTATCTACTGGTGAAAACCGCATGAAGATCTGTTCAGTAGTTTTTGAGTTTATCGAGAACAGACAGACAGACAGACGAGGTAGGGGACTTTGTTTTATACTATATAAAAATTCATTACAAGCATAGTAAATAAATTAAAATATACATTACTCACACTACTACTTGAATTTCAAACAACACACATGGTGAAACTTTAGGTTAATTTTATAATAATATAATATGCAAATTCATAATATACATTAATAATTAATTACTAAACAATTTATTTTTAGTAAATTTATGGAACCACTGAAATAATTATTATTCTCTTTGTTCTTAGAATGTCAAAATTTTTACGTAACAGGACTGCTTTCACTTCATCTATACTATAATAAAACTGTAACAAAGCCAAATCTGTACATTAAATATTTTTTCATCGGGGTAGACTTTGTTATCGATATTTTTTGTCGATATCGATTTTGTCTGTCTGTCTGTCTTTCTTTCTGTCCCTGTGAACACGCACCACGCTGAAAGTACTGAACCGATTTTAACGAAACTTGACACAGTAATAACTAATATTCCAGGGTTACATTTAGGATACTTTTTGTCTCATAAAACGCAATGGGTTCTCCAGGATAACGAAAGACAAAAAATTGTAGTTAATGTAACTAGACTTTTTTGCGACACCTTAGTACAAGAGCCAGCAACGTTGAAAGAACGAGAATTTTAGAAAAGCTGATCTTTAATATTAAGATATATTATGCCCTTCCAAACAGCATTCAGGATACATTTTAATGCGCATCAAACCTTTACAGGTCAAAATTTTGATTTATAAATAATTGAAGGAACATTTTTTTTCAGTAACTTTTAAATGCTATTAAAACATGAATTTATCACTGCCAGATAATTTTGTTATTGACAATAATGTGCCCGATAATATTCTTTATAAATAAAATAATTCATTTCAAACCATTTTATTTTTTCCATTGCCAAGAACATATTTTACTTTATTAACCATTATGATATTGAGATTTCACCGTAAACAATGTAAATCAACGATAAACCTAGACATATGACTTGGGACTGATGCCATTTTAAATACATGCGCCTATAACAGGCGCTTCCACAATTATCGCTATCTTTATCATACATACAATGAGGCAAACATATCAATGGAGTTGCAAAATCAAGCTCTAAGTTTCTAAACGTTTTCAAAGCATTAGCCGGTTCTAAATGGGGTGTTCATCCATAACATTTAATTCGTTTATAATTCAATATTATACGCAGTCGAATTGACTATCTTTATGATAATAGTGCTCAGGTTAACCTCTATGAACTTGAAAAAGTCCAAAACCAGGCCATGAGAATTATCGGGGGTTTCATTAAAAATACTTCAATCCATGTTATGGAAAGCGAATTGATCATATGTCCGTTATATCTTAGGAGACAATATTTAGCTGGCAAAATTCCATTTAAATTTATGTAATTCGAAAAAAACGAACTAACTAATGTATTAGAAGAACTGCCCACCTCTTTCCAATCACTCTATTGGCGTAACAGAAAAAAACCCTTATTAGTTTCTATTTTTTCTCACTATAAATATATTGAGAAATATAAAAATACTCCAAACAAGTATAAAACATGAAATGTTCAATTTACATACCTGAGTCGATAACATTGATTTGCACAATATAATTAAAATAAATGTAGATGGTATTTGGAAGCCAAAGCGTCAATATGATATTCTTAAAATAAAAGATATTTGTCTTCAATATATAAATAAATATTATCAAAATTTTGTTAAAATATACACTGACGGATCTAAAGCTGGTAAAGACGCATTTTTTGAGTCAAATTTCAAAACTTTTTATGAAATTTCAAATTGATGAAAATATTTCAATTAATCACACTGAATTGATAGCAATTGCAGAGGCCTTATCATTTGCACAATCAACTGAGTCCATTAAGATTGTTATTATAACCGATTCAAAAAGTGCTCTTTAACACGTAGCTCGACTTTTCGAGGAATACCGATAGCCTACACTATTTTGAAGCAATTACTAGATTTCAATGCAAAGAACAAAGTAATTGTTTTACACTGCATCCCTTCTCATATAGGTATAACTGGGAATGAAAGAGCTGATCTTTTAGCTAGAGAAGGATCCTCCGAAGGAGCTCCTATTAATATTTTACCAACTCATTTGGATGTATGCTCAGTATTTAAAAATAGCTGTTACTCGCATTGGAAGTAATACTTTGATGAGCATTCTAAAACAAAAGGATTATGGTACAAAACGATTCAGCCACATCCCTTAAGGTCACCATAGATTGATGACAGTACGATTTACCGTCGGGAAGCAATCACAAGAATGAGATTACGCTCAGGACACATCCCATGTAAAAAGTTCGCCTACCTGATGCGTAAATTACCATCACCACTCTGCTAGAGTTGTGAGCTCATCGATGATGTGCACCACATCCTGGCAGAATGTATTCGAAGCGAAGATCTCGACTTAATGCTTCTAGTTCGTTCCACACTGGTTCCACAATTGTACAACAATTTCGAAAGATCATTTTTTTGTGAGTCTGTCTGTCTTTCTGCCTCTCTGTTTGATCAGGCTAATCTCCGAAACGGCTAAACCGATTTTGACAGGAATTTCACTGGCAGATAGCTGAAATTACAGCGGATTACTTAGGCTAATCTAAGTTAGACTAACTATTAACTACGGCTTCATCTGTAATGCTATCTCCAAAACGGTTGGACCGATTTTCATTGAACTTTCACCAGCTGATAGCGGACATTATAAGAAGTAATTTAGTCTATTTTAATTTAGACTAGCTGTTACCGTAGCTTCACCAGCAGTACTATCTCCAAAACGGTTAGACCGATCTTCACGAAACTTTCACTGGAAGATAGCTGACCTTATAGAAAGTAATTCAAGGAATTTTAGTTTATACTAGCTGTTAACCGTCGCTTCGCTCGCAGTGCCATCTCCAAAACGATTCGACCGATCTTCACGAAACTTTCACTGACAGATAGCTGACCTTATAAAAAGTAATTCAAGCAATTTTAGTTTATACTAGCTGTTAACCGTAGCTTCGCCCGCAGTGCTATCTCAAAAACGGTTAGACCGGTTTTCACGAGCCTTTCACTGACAGATAACTGACTTTACAGTAAGTAATTTAGGCAATTTTAGTTTATACTAGCTGTTAACCGTGGCTTCACCCACAGTGCTATCACCAAAACGGATAGACCGATTTTCACGCGGCTTTCACTGGTAGATAGCGAACCTTATAAAAACTATGAATAAAAAAAATGAAATTTAGCAACATTCTTTATTTTTAATATTAGAAATAATTATCAGCTTATTGCTTACAATTCGACATTATAATTATTAATAACTTTAATAATATAGAGGTCTTCCTAATAAGATCTTAGATTATAAACGTATTACGTAAAGAGTTCCATAATACAATTTCTTGCGGAACAGACAAGCGTTTATGTTTTGTATAGTCACAAAATCTTTTTTAAGTTATAGTTTCATTAGTTCCTTATACAGTGTAAGTGAGCACTGAGGTAGTTATATGGTGGGTTAAGGTTCCAAATATGTTGCTGATGACAAACCTCATTTGGCACTATGTTAGTATTTATATATCTAATGTGCACGTTACATGTTACTTTTAGTGACGTTAGAGTGTTTCTGTAATTGTAGATAGACTCACAATTCTTTAATACGATTTTAAAACACGCGTGCGGAGCTGTGGGTACAGCTAGTTCAATAATAGGTTTAACAATTTTGCTAGTTTTTTAAACCAAACATACGTCATTACAGCTGTCACTACGATTTTAAACTTAACATTTCTTGTTGTTGTCACAAAATCACGTCAAGTGTTTGAGACCAGAAAGCAGTTGATGGGATTTAGGAGTTCAATATTTTCATTATTTCTAGTACACACCGGCACACACAACAACAATATCGAGTGAAACCCTCAATGTTTAGTGTTAAATAACTTTAAGTAATTTAAGTTTGACCAAACCTAATCGGGATCACTCTCGAGCCCTGAAGCCCTATATTTTGTGAAACTAATTAAAGAAAACCACAGGTGTAAGTTGACCTACAGTTTAGAACGCTAGTTTAACTCCGCTCTTCAGGAAAGCAAACTTTGTTTAATTAAGATGTACGATATAATATAAAATGCGTCCTGAACAAACATCGTTAGGATCTATTTTAGTTTGCCCCTGGATGTACTAATTATTGTAATTTGTACCGCTTCGATAGGGAGCTCGCTTAAAATTACGTCGATTAAAACGTTTAGTAACAAGAGTTTAACTGACGGGGAAAATTTTGTAACTCGTATAAACTACCATATGATATCGCGACCAACACATGCACATAAGGGTGTCCGTTATTAACCAAGTTGACTTTTTGAAGTGAAAACTTCTTTAGGCGCGTTGAGCGGTATTTTTGGCATGAGATCAATTTATAATTTCGCTTCATGACATGCTATGCAAGCATGACCGGCCGTATTGCGCTTGCGCGGCTTGTGTAAGACTAGCGACGCGTAGTATAGGGGCCTGTGTACATGTAATATTGATATTTTACAGCTCATCATACGTTTCATTGATTAATAGACTTTATAAAAATGTATATAATTATTGCTCCGAGTGCCCATGGATATGAAAACCACACTAATGTATTAACATTAGACAATTTCAATAAACAATTTCTGAAATTTAAATAATTTCATTCACACTATAATTCATATGAAACTTTAAAAGAAAACAGAGTTATTTGATTGTTTTGAGTGTTCACTTCTGCCGGCAGTCCTTATGATTGCCTCGACTTTTTTTCACTTGGGTATTGTTCAAATCGTTCGTTTGTAGCCTAAAAACATTTAAGAAAAAAAAAATCCGATGCCGTTTAACCGAGTCTCAATAACGATACGTTTTCTCTTTCATTTAACAGGGTTTTTTTTTCACTTTTTGGAAAATAATTGACGCCTCGGCCTTTTTGACAGCCACATCAAAATTTCTCCATTCTAAATGATCATAAACGGAAATTTAATAATACCTAAGTTATTCAATATTCACTTTACACACATATTTTACTATTCACTTTACACTTTACAAATCAAAGCAAGATAAAATTTAATTTCTAAGAAGTGAAAAAACCCCATTATAAATGAACGCACGATTAAACGGCAACGCATTTATACTTTAAAGCTATAAACTACCGATTTGATCGCTACTCGAGTCAAAAAAGACAACTTGACAACCTAATACACATGTCTACCAGTATAATGTCTACAGTCCAATGATCAATAAATAAAACAAATCATTTGCGGTTCAAGCTTTACGCCTTTGGAACACAGTTCTGGTTACGCCGCTTTATGTATGTTTGAAAATTCCCGCATTATTGATTAAATTATGCCACTTTGAAGCCCGACCAATTAATTGCGATCAGGTCACGCCATCTATCTAGCCCAATAATCCTTCCTGGCACATGCTAATTCGGTAGCGCGCCGAGCCGCGCCGCTAGTTTCGATTGTGGTGGGCCGCGCCGTGCGCGACGGACGCGGGGCGGCCATTGTGTTGTGTTACTTCGACCGCTATCATCGTGTAGTTTACGCGGCTCGACAGTCTTGTTGTGTCGTACCGTGGCGAGCCGCGCCGCATGCTAACATTTTGAGTTTTTGCAAGCTCGAGTGAGAAATAAACGCATCGCTACATACGTGCCGACATTTATTATAAACAATAAGTGTTGTGTGAGAGAAGACTCGGTGGAAAGAAACGAGAAACACCTAGCCGGCTAGCCACGTGGAGACTGCATCGCCGCGAGGTATGTGCCAGGTTTCCATCCTGCCCTTCTCTCCCTAATCGTAACTGATCGCAATAGTTGAATATCAATATAGAACCCCCGCAAATACAGTCCACTTAAATTGATCATAGATAACCCCGCACCCGCACGCCCATCGGTGACGTCGACATCGCCGCGGCGTCAACACACTCCCTTGTGCTATTAGACAAGCAAGATCCTTGTCATTATTTAAAACATATCTACACCAGTATGACCTCTCGCTGTCTTAATCGAACTGTTTTATAGCGTTATTTCTTTTTTTTATTTATAGTTTTGTAATTTTGCGTGTGTATTTATATTGCCACCCGGTATTCTCAAGAAATTAATATCTCCGAAGGTTTGCCTGGAAGAGATTGCTCTAAGCAATTTTTATGATTGAAATATCCAGTCTGGATAGCTTTTTTAACGATAAGATCAACAGCTCCATTACCCTGGATCACACTATGTCCTCGTATCCATGCCAGAACTACATAAATTCCTAAAAAATTACATTAATACAAATGGAATTGATTAATTGTGATAACTGATGTTTCATTGAAATATGTCAAACATGTCAAAACAATAGCAAATGTATTGTAAAAAGTTTCAGTAAGAAGAAAAAGCCCTTTCTTTCTTTAGAGTAAACAATTTCATTAATATATATAAAAAAAAAACGTTTATATATATATAGATTTTTTGATACAGGAACCTTTTCCGGCGTCCCCAAAATACCCTCCTAAATTATTATCTCAATCTGATCAGTAGTTTCGGCAAGCACAGAGGACAAACATATAAATATTGATTTTTATATATAAAGAATAATGATAAATAAAACACTGAATGATCTGGGATAATCAAGTTAATAAAAGTTAATACATCAATAGGTAATTCTTGAGTAGGTTTGCTATTGAAATGAAAATTTTATTTGTGTATATATTACATACAGTCTTTCTCTCTCTCTGTCTTTCTCTATTACGACACCTACGGTACACAGACTCTACACATCTACAATACGTAAAAATAAAATTAAAAAATCATCTCTACCACTTACTTTATCATAACAATCTTCAACTTGTATTAAAACTTTTTCATACTCCATTGTATTGAAAAAAAATATAAAAAAAAGATATGTCGCATCGCGTCGCGTCGTCGCGTCAACTGTCACTTGCCTGTAACTATTCGTCTAAGAGCTAGCAACGGTTTCATTTTAGAATGTTTAGTTTTTCACTAACTTTGAATCGCTACTAAAACATGAAATTACTATTGCCAGACATTTTTGTTATTAACAATAAGATGCTCGAAGCTATTTTTTATAAATATAAAAAGTATGTTAAGATTGCTGTAATTTTAATATTATTTTATTTAGACATAAAAGAGGGTAATTTAAAAATAATATGTATAGAATAACTTAGCTATAGCGACAGCTTAGCGCAACACTTGCTGTATAATAAAGATAGCGATAATTATGGAAGCGCCTGTTATAGACGCATGTATTCAAGATGACGTCAGTTTCAAGTCATATGTCTACGTTTTTCGTTGTTTTTCATTGTTTACGGTGAAATCTCAATATCATAATAGTTAATAAAATGAAATATGTTCTTTGCAATGGAAAAAATTAAATGGTTTGAAATGAATGATGCGTGTTCACAGGGACAGAAAGACAGACAAAAATTGTAAAAGGATTATTTTTGGCTTCTATATCGATAACAAAGTCTACCCCAATCAAAATTTTCAAAAAATATTTAATGTACAGATTTGGCTTTGTTACACTTTTATTATAGTACTAGCTGACCCGTGCAACTTCGTCTGCACCAAATCGGTTATTACCGGTTTTAATTGTATTTTTAAACGCAAATAATCTTAAAAAACCTACAACCCTATTGCAGCGTTATCCAGCACTTCCAATCATGAATCCAAACTATCCAGGGACTCACTCAAACATATACCCAGTTGGTATGTGAGAAATCTTTTAAAATAAGCCTAGAATCTGTTCGCAGCATTACCTAAAGTAGTGTCATCAAAGTGAAGATCAAAACTAACTTACATATATTGCCGATAAATGTCTTCCCACTACCCCTTGTAACTTCATTACGTAACATACTGTAAAAGTTGAACTTTATCTACATTAAATTTCCATTTTGTTTTAGTTGTTTGTTTTATAAGAATTTGTAAAGTATACGTGAAATCTGCATTCAATTTTAATTTGGTCACATTTATTTTACTTTTGACATACAAACCACCTTTTTTACTGAGATACTGAACTTGGGATAATATACCTTTCTAACAGTGAAAGAATTTTTGAAATCGGACAAAACTTTACCACTCATTATAATATTAGTATAAATACAACATAGTAACTGCAAACAGTAGTCCGGTGAAGCTGTTAAGACCTTGCTAGGTCAATACCTTGGTCAGTTCGAGAAAAAAAAAAAATAACTACATACACCTCAACTGATTTATTTTAATCTTAGATTCACAAACCTGAACCCAACTACTTCAAGACTCAACAACATTTAGAAAACTAATTTTATCAAATATTGAAACAACACACGTACTGATAGAACTCTAGTTGAGATTCATCTTCTACAATGCAATGTAACTATTATCTAGGTTTATGTTTTAGGAAAAAATCTTGTCACCTTTGTTTAGCAAACATTTTTTATACAATAAAATAAATGTATAATATAATGTATGTATATAATACATATAACATGAGGTCGATAATTACGCACAGAAACGTCATATAGCCGTAGCTCAGTTATAACGTGCTGGACGTTATATGGTCCGCCGGAGCCGACGGTTCGAATCCCGGCGATTTTTTTTTTTGTATTTTTTTTAAAGTAGCTTAGGGAAATATAGCTTATCTTTTTAGCTAATCTGTCTGCTATATATAGCACAATGAAAATTTACCAAAATCCGTCAAAAATTTCATTAACTACAAATTTTTGACTTTCGTCCGTTATCCTGGAGAATCCCTTGCGTTTTATGAGATAAAAAGTATTCTAGATGTAACCTTGTAATATTAGTTATCACTGTGCCAAATTTCGTCAAAATTGGTTCAGTACTTTCAGAGTGGTACGTGTTTAAAGGGACAGACAAACAGGCAGATCCTGGAGAATCCCTTGCGTTTTATGAGATAAAAAGTATCCTAGATGTAATCTCGTAATATTAGTTATCACTGTGCCAAGTTTCGTCAAAATCGGTTCAGTACTTTCAGAGTGATGCGTGTTCACAGGGACAGACAGACAGACAGACAGACAAAAATTGTAAAAAGATTATTTTTGGCTTCTATATCGATAATAAAGTCTACTCCGATAAAAATTTTCAAAAAATATTTAATGTACAGATTTGACCTTGCTACAGTTTTATTATAGTATAGATAGATAGATATTATTAAGGATTTAAGAATTAAAAGTATAAGAAGGATAAAAGGTGGTAGAGCCACGCTGATTTCAGCATGAATGGCTCGGCTTACCCGGGGTACCACCACCCGACCTACAGAAACACACCCACGTGACGTAACAGTGCTTGCATTGTTGCGTTTGGCTCGGTCAGTGAAAGCGTAGGAGGCCCACCTCCCCTCTTATTTGTTGAAAAAACTTGATACACATAGACAACTCTTTTTCCTATTATATGATATAAATTTGGTATACAGAAGCCAATATTTAGTCATTTTTGTTATTGCTTTGTTGTCCATCATTATCATCAGCTTATAAGAGACCCACTACAGGACCATATGCCTCTTCCTGAAAAAAGATATGGGCATAATCACCGCGCCAGCCTACGACGTATTGGCCATTGCAAACTCTGAGAAATCCGTAGTTCTATGTTTTCCCACATACGGTAGAACTAAAAGAACATTTCTCAGATTTCCTCACGATGTTTTTCTTCAACGTCAACCGATACTATAGTGAAATCAATTTAAATGAGTAAATATACGCGAATTCCGAAAAGTTTGTTAGTGCAAACCGAGTTCGAACTTGCGGACATCAAGTTGTAAGGAAACATAGAAAAGCCACGGAAAGGTGAGCGGCATTCAATAGCCCGTGTCAACATTCATGCAGGGTTTTGCTTCGCGAGATATCTCGGGATAAGTCTTTGAGAAGTTATGCATAAAGCATACATTTCTACTACATATTTAGTCTGTATTCATCTGAACTTTGATTCTTTTTAAATCAACATTTAGATCAATCAATCGACTGCATCCTAGTGGTCATTCAAGTATTACATAAGCACTGATGGGGGGAGGGGAGGTCCTTGATTTGCTTATTTTTGATGATATAGGAGTGGTGCGTCTGGATGGTGAATACGTTAGCAATATTTATTTACTGAATTAGAACAGATTTGAATATACTTATATAAATGTTTACGTAATTATGGGGGTTTAAGAACATTGCTTACTTTTGCTGACCAGGGGGTGGGGACGGCCAGAAATTTCAAAAATTCTTATTACGTAATTCTTGAATGACCCCATATATAAGTGCAATCAAAAATGGTCTAATTTTATAGTAATTTTATTGTAATTGATAACTGAACTAAGTCCAATTTAAATTGTTCATAAGATCTTTAGTTTTTTTTCTTGTTAAGATTTGTGATTTTTTTACAGCGTGAATCGATTTAAGTTTTCTTTAAAGATCTTCATTTGCTATACACGTAACATTTGAAGATCTTTAAAAAACTAAATATCTTATAAATTATATAACAATTAATTAGTTTGCTTCAGAGTTTGCTGCATAACTCTGTTCTAACTTAAAAATGGAAACAATCCCAGCCTCATTGATTACAGAAATGCCCTACTAACATGGTGTGATATAGTCATAACGTTTTCCTTTACCAAAAGTTCAGCTCATTATAGAATTCTACGTCGTTAGAAGCGGTATGCGAACACGCTATAAAGAATTTGGTACCTACGTTAAAAGATTGTTAAAACAAATAACCATTCCTACTGGAGGCATGTTACGTAACAGCACTAGTGAAGGTTTATATATAACTAGTAGGTTATAATTAGTACGTTATAACTAGTACGTCCGGTCAGCTTCACCGGCTGAAGCCTAAATGCCTTGCTAGGCCAATAGCGTCAATTCGTGAAAAAAAAAATAACTAACAGGCCCGGTGGATGTTGTCCCGCCCTGATAATAAAAAAGAAACTTTGATAACTTATATATCTAAATCTTCCTCATGAATCACTCTATCTACAGGTGAAAACCACATGAAAATTCGTTCGGTAGTTTTTGAGTCTATTGCCGACAGACAGATAGACGTGGCAGAGGACTTTGTTTTATACTATAGAGTGATAATCTTTATATATATATTATTTTTTTTCGAACTGACTACCCTATTGACCTAGTAAGCTTCACCGAACTACCGCATTATATATAAAAATCAATGTTTGTATGTTTGTCCTCTATGCATGTCGAAACTACTGATCAGTTTGTGACAATAATTTAGTAGCGTGTCCTGGGGACGCCCGAGATGGTTCCTGACCTAAAAAATCTTTATATGTGTATATAAATGTTTTTTTTTAATCAATAAAATTGTTTGCCTTCAATAAAGAAAGGGCTTTTTCTTCTTATTGAAACTTTTTACACTACATTTGATATTATTTTGACATGTTTGACATATTTTAATTAAATATCAGTTTTCACAATTATTAAATTCCATTTGTATCGATGTCATTGTTTAGAAATTTATGTAGTTCTGGCATGGTAAGATGGATGGATGATGGATACCAGGATATAGTGGGATCCAGGGTAACGAAACTGTTAATATTTTTGCTAAAGAACCGATCCAGACTGGATATTTTGATCACTATAAAACCTATGTTCAGGATTTATTCTCCCCAAACAAGACTGATTTGTTTGCATCATAGAATTCAAACTGGATTGTACCCAATCAAATTAAAGGCAAATCTTATGCTTCCATTCAAGAATAACATTCCTGATAAACCATGGCTTTATAGATTTCGTGATTGTTGCAAGTTTGCGTCTATTATCTTTAGACTGAGGATCTATTTGTAAACGTGTGCTCTTCAGTCCTTCTTGCAAAGCTGAGAATCGGGGACAACTCAATTTGTGAATGTGGGTTGGATGAAGGCACTCCAGAACACATTTTTTTCAGTTGCTTCAATTTAGTATTTTATTGTATAGTATTTTACATGACAATATACTATATCCGTTTGATTTTAACGAAGGCACAAAGGTGTGTTTTTTCATCTTTTGTCAATACTCTGGCCAATTTTATAAGTTTTAACAAAATTAAACTTTAACGTAACACAATAACTAACATTTATTATTATGTAAATATATATTTATTTAAGGCATGATTTAAGGTTTTTACAGTGGCCTAATCTGGAAGATCTAAAAATAAAAATTACCTATAAAATGACTCTACCATGACTGACTTGACATTGGTAGAATTCGTATCTATGAAACTCCGATATTAAAAAGTTGAAGTTGTACTGTGTGAGTTTCGATATTCGGGGTAACATCTGGTACTACTAATCCGATTTTGAAAATTCTTAGACTGTTAGAAAGGTATATTATATTACTTTTTATTTTGGTAAATATATATTTCCAATAATTGATCACAATAAATGCAATTAAAATTATCAAAATTCCATAATATGGCGTGCATTGCTAATGATTTGAAATAAAGGCATAAAACCCATAGCAAAATTAATTACTTATTACCTTTACAAAAAAATACGAGACTTCATATATCTGAGTGTAATATCTCAGCCAAAACAATTGTTTTTATGTCAAAAAGAAAAGAAATGTTACAATTACTAAGTTATTAGATACAGGTTTCATGTATACTTTACAAATTATTATTAGAACAAAGAGCTAAATCAAAATGAAAATTTCATGGAGATAAAGTTTACTTTTTGCAGCATATTAATTGATGGAGTCACTTAGAAGGTAACGGGAAATAAAAACTATAAGCCGGTATAATTATTGCGTTGTTGCAAGGACAGTAAATAGGGCGCGGAAGTGAGGGCCAGAAGAGCAACTCCGGAGATACCGGGAAGACATTTCTTGCCAATATAGGATATTAAATCTATAAAATATAGGATAGTTTGGATTCATAATTGGACCCGGTAGGTGTATCTATAATTGGGTTCTAGGTTTTTAAAAAAATTTCGCGTCTAGAAATAAAATTGGAACCGATAATAACCGATTTGTCGCAGACGAAGTTGCGCGGGTCAGCTAGTTTATACATAAAATCTTTAACACCTAGAGCAGTCGAAAAAATGGCGACCGTTGGTATCATATCCCATAGCCAATAGTGATCGTGGTGGTCTAGTGGTTTAACCGGTGGATTATAATTTGATTTCCGCAGGTTCGAATCTCGGTATGTAACATGTAACGTACATTTACATTAATTTAAATTGGTAACACTATTGACTAACGATGAAGGAAAACATCGTGAAGAAACCTGAACCTGAAAATTTTTATTTGTAGTACTACTATATGTGGGAAAACAGAACTATGTATTTCTCAGAGTTTGAAATCGTGGGCTGGCGTGAGGATTATACCCATACCTTCTTTCAGGAAGAGGCCTATGGTCCTGCAGTTGCTCTTTTACAGGCCAGGAAAGGAATTTCAGAAAAAAACAATTTTTACGGTGTCAACGGAAAGAATTGCTGCACTTTTTTGTTTATGCCAAGGCGAATCCTAATATCTAGAAGTATTTAGAAGATGTCCTTCTTAACAGAAGGACTTAACAACTTAACAGTTCAAATTATATAAACTGAAATGGCATTAATTAGTTTGAATAGAAGCATAACTTTACTGACTATATACAATAACATAGTCACAGCCAGAGTCTACACGAAAATTAGACAATAATATCGTGGATTAAAACTAATAATATAAAGTACTTTATGCGGCTTAGAGTGAAATGTCAGAATTAAAGAATGTGAAATAAGCAAACGGGTTTACGTATATAGAAAAACGTAGTTTATATTATTTCTGGCTAATTTTGAGTTTAACCAGTAATAATCAATTTTATTTTTAAAATTTGATTTACGACTTTATCCGTTATACTTCTTTTAAAAATAATAGTAAATATTCAAATAACTATTGAAGCTAGATTATTATCCAAAATCTTATCGGAGTCATCATCTGTCATTTCAAAATAGATTATGTAACCACATCCCCGGGCTAATTGTAGCGCCATGTCTACTCGTTTCCAAATATTTTCTTAGATATTTTATTATTCTAACATATATTGTCATGTATTGCTAATATCTTGATTTTTATTTATATCATTATTTTTGACAAATAATTATGTAAGCTATAAAAAGATATTTTAATAATTAAATAATTAGGAATAATTTGCTTCAAGTGTTCACATGATGATGATATTCTTGCTTACGTAAAACTGAAATAAATGTAACGGTGACAAGGCGGGAATGAAACAAACTCTTAACGTGAAAATGTACTTTTTATTTTTATATAAATAATTATATACTTTTTTTTTTGTTCAGAGAAAACAACACGAACAAATAAACGTATAACGTATAAACGTTGTAGTTTTCATAACGAGAAACATACTGAAATAAGGTATTTCTTGCTCCAATAAGTTTCTGTTTCGTTCGGAACTTTTAAAACAGTAATTAAATAATACACACACATAACCAAACTACATAGTTATAACGCATTACGCACCCAAACGTCATTGCAGTTTATAAAAGAAATAAACACAAGTGACGTACTCTATTACAAACAGTTGCTAAACGCGACCTTAATTTACATTTTGAATCCTTTTTTATATTAAAAGAATGTACTTTGGTATGTTTGTTAGTCATGGGAAAATATAATAAAGACTTACCGTAAAGAAGTGTGGAGCGATGGAAATCGAGCAGTTAGGTTAGTCTGAGTAGTAGAGATTCGCGGACACGTGTGCCTCGGTGGAATGCCGGGCGCCGACTGCCTGCGTCGATCGATAACACTGACGGCCATTGCTGCGAAACGTTTCGTTCACACCAATTTGCAGGCATTCCAAATTTAAATTGTTTCTTGTTCATTTGCGTTTTGTTTTCTCCGGATAAGTATATGCAGACAATAAATATAAAAACAACCTAAATTCATAATATATAATGCTCTGACTGGGCTAAAAGTGTACTAATAACTGTTATACAAAAATGTTTATTATCCTTGAATTCTTCTGTAAAAATTAGTGAAAAATAACTGAATTTCCTTTTTTGATTTCCAGAAAACCTTCAATAGAGTCAATCACGCATTACTGGTAAATGAAAGTTAAATGTAATTCTTACTATGAGATCATATTTCCTTGATTTCTAATACCTACGTCTAGTTCATTAGTAACAACAAGTCGACATGTAATCCTAAACGTATCTGGATCTAGCCTAACAGCTCTCACTAAATCACACAAGGATCTATCTGTGAACCCCTTATGTTAAATATTATGTTATATATATATTAAATATTATGTTGGTAATCAACGACGATAAACCCTTTAACTTTTCAATTTTCAAATATACTTAACTTTTCCATGTTTTAAAATATATTTAGTACCCCTAAGATCATTCAATAAGTAAGGTAACTCGGTAGCACACCCCTTCATCAAGCCAAAGATCAAGATCGATCGACGCAACTGACCAAATTGTCGGAACCAAGGTTATCAGCCCGTAGATAACTGATCAGAATAAAGATAAAGTGTTTTATTGAAGAATTAAAAGCTCTGATAGACTATATTAATTAACATATCAAAAGGACGTAAAAACAGTTTCATAATCTTTATATATAAATATCGTGCGTGTGTATGTTACTGAACTCCTCCTAAACGGCTGGAGTGAGTTTGATGAAATTTTGTGTGCGTGTTCCAGTGGATCCGAGAATGGTTTAGATTTACAATTGGACCCGGTAGGTGGCGCTGCGGTTTGAATTTTAGATATTTTTATTATCAAGGCAGGACAACGTCCGCCCCGCCCGCTAATCTTATATATTAATACGTGAAGCCAAAACTTTGTACCCCTTTTTAAGCATATTGCGCGAACGGATGAACTTGAAATTTAACATAGTTAAAGTTTATATGGAGGAGAAGTGCACAAAGCTATTTTTTTTATAAAATGCATTACAAGCATATTAAATAAATTAAAATATAAATTACTCGCACTACTGCTTGAATTTTACACAACATATACACACAAGTAAATGAAAAAGACGTCCTTCATGTTACGTTCCAACTTTCAATATTTTTAACATGACTGACGTTGCATGCCTCACATGTCCTTTGAAATGAACTAGTCAAATTGTAGGTTAATTTTATAATAATATATGTAAATTCATAATATACATTAATAATTAGTTGATAAATAATTTATCTTTAGTAAATTCATAGAATCACTGAAAGAATTATTATTTTCTTTGGTCTTATTGAATGTCAAAATTTTTAGGTGACAGGACTGCTTTCACTTCATATCACTTTGCTTCATGTTATCATAAGAGTAAAGCAATATTACCAAAGTCAGTGTTAATGTTTAGTATTTTTGTATGGTGAATTCACTTCAAATGATAATTCAATAAAAAAAAGAGCCAAAAAATACTTTGTAAAATCAAAGTAAGAAAATTTGTTTGCTCATGCAAGTAATCCATAACTTAGATCTCCGCGGTTACAATGATGTAGTTCAACTTGATGTAGCAATTATATTTAGTACAGTTGATGATGAATTATGTTCAAAAGTTAATGGTAGTATTAAAATATCTTTGTTTTGGATTCATCGTTTGATTCTATTGTGTATCCTTTATTTTTCCAAACGATGATACTGGGCATATCATTATAACTCATAATCTACAGACTACATTTAATTCAATATCATCCAGAAATACCACCCACTCACCCATGGTGTCGTGTAAAATTAATTGAAAACTGTGTCGTAAGTTGCGTTAAAATTCTTTATTTTCGTAAAGTTATATTTACTTAGAATTTGAGAGCCTTACCACCTTATGCAAACGCCTGTTTTTTGTTTCAAATTTATAATTAAATTCAATTTTCATTTAAATATAGATTTTTTATGTTTATATAATTAAAAAAAAAGTGGCAAGTAACTGAGTAGCCATGATGAAAACCATTGATTATAGATTATTGACAAAAGAACCCCAATAAAGTTCAAACTTAAAAAACCGCCCACTAGTATAGCACTTGAATTTTATGATGTATACAATATACATATATATTAGTAGGTGTGTAGTTCTGTCTGTATACAAAATTTATTTCCAACTTTTTTGGTAATTAGTTCATGTATCTGTTTGTCCAAATTTCAATCAAAAACTGCTTAACTTTTTATTATAAACTTTATTATACATGAAGTTTATATTATTTCTCGATTGATGGGGTACAATCACTGTTAATAATAATTTAGAAATTACAAAACATAAACTGGATTTTTTTTTAAATCTTTTAATACACTACGAGTATATGTCATTAAAAAACGGATAACCGTTCCAGAACGGATGAAAATAATAATAACTATTTCAGATTTCCTGAAACTAGTAATCAATTATAATTACTTTCTCAATTGATTAAAAAAATGTACAAAGGAAGCTCATATCACCTCTTAATCGATGTAATCAGCATTCGGTTGATCAGTATTTCTTATAACAAATGTCATTCTCAACGGGCTTTTATTACATTTTGTATACGGGAGTATGTTATTCCAAATCTTATAGCTTATAAAGATTATCAGCAATAGTAAAAAAATTATAAGATAATATTATCTATATTTTAATAAAAAAAAGTAGTGACGATAATTACAGCATAAAAATAAGTGCGGACCTGCGAGCTGTTGCCAGTAGTCTTTAGTATCCGGCGGCAAGGCGTCGCGCCGCAACTAATCAATTACAAGTTAATTACTTGAAATTGCTTCTACAAACATTATCAATTTTCTTTAAGGATTCATTATTCAAATAGGTGATTATTTAGCCTAAATCTCTTAATTATTACACAACTATGGAATGTAATACATTTACCATGTTAATATACACAAATGATGATACCTTTTGTCTTTTCTATAAATTTGAAAGTTGCATTCGGTCGATACAGATATCTAGGTAAGGTAATTTCTAATATCGACTGGTGCCTAGCCATTATAATCACATTGCAAGAGTTTATCATCAAGATTATATCGGCTTACTTCGGCATCTACATATATATCGTTATATAACATCAGGGGCTAACTGTGTCGCAATACTTGCCTATACACACATATCAATGGACAATCGGTTGTCGAAATTCTATAATAATAATTGTCGGCAGTTCCTTATGATACATCCGTTATCTTAATTAATTTAGTTGTATTGTAATAAATATAGTTATTCTAAAGTAATCAATTTCTCGTTAACCTTTAATACCGCTCTCGTTTCAGCCTACACATCCACACTCGTGTAGGTTTGAAGTCCCCACTGACTTTACCCAATATCTATTTATTTGTCAACCACATACGATATTAACAGCTATAGTCGAAATATATATCCATGTAAATTGATTTTCTAATTTATCTAATCAGTCTCATTAGACAGAAGATTCACCTGGTAATCGGAGCACTCAATTAGTTTATGATCACGGCTTGCATATCTGATACATCACACGTGATACGTCACATAGCCATTTGGTACCGACGATTTTAGGTAAGCAAGAATCTGTGGGTAATGCATACTTCCTCGTTATATTTTAGTGAAGTCCATTGTTATACGACATTAAAGTACTTGAACGTGCAAAAGAAGTGTATTTTTTTAAATAAACTAATTGCGAATGAAATATAATAGTTCTTAATGTACATATTTTAATTAATTATATTATTTTATATTTGACAGTTACATACTAATAGTATCAATCGACGTCAGGTTCAATCGTCAACCAAGGGCGCGTTTATTAATTAACTTTGTTGTTGTAGTTACCAATTGGTTGCGCCGCTTTATGTATATTTGAAATTCTCGCATTATGGATTAAATCACGCCACTTTGAAGCCCGACCAATTAATTGCGATCAGATTACGCCACCCGCCCCGCTTCCCTTTAACTATGGCACATGCTTATATAAGGTAGCGCGTCCGTGCTGCCGCCATCATTGCTAGTTCGTCTGCTATCGTCAGTGTGGTGGCCCGCGCCGCTGACGGGGGGGGCGCGCTTACTGCTCACGTGTTTAATATTACTCTTTAAAAATGTTTGCGCGCGGAAAGAGATTTGGGGCCCGCACAAAATAAAATTTTTTAGGGAAAAAAAAAAAAAAACATAACAAAAAAAAAAAAAAAAAAAAGGGGGGGGGAGAAGGGGAGAAAGGGGGCGGCGGGGAGGGAGGGGGGGGGGGGAAGATTCTTCCCTCCCCCCCCCCCCCTCTGGAAAATAAAAAAAAAAAAAACCCCCCCCCAAACACAAAAAAAAACCCCCCCCAACCAATATTTCACTATTTCTATTACTAGTTTCAGATTTAACCTTTATAAGTACACCTCACGCAAATAAAATCAAAAGTTTTTATTGCAGTGACACCTGGTAGCTGCCAATCAATTTCAGGCGGAAGTGCAAAGTAACGTTCACTATATTTAATGATGAATTTCCGTAGTATAATGCCTTCTTTAATCAAATATATTATGTATATAAAATTTAGTATACTAATATCTGAACACGTAGACTATAAACCTCGGGTAAGTAGAAGTGTCACCAAGGGCAACGAAAAGCGAGCCCTGCCTTGAATAGGACGCGGGGCGCATTGATCAAACCTCTCACTAGAACAACACATGGGAATTAGTTCCGATTTGCTTCCCTGCCGGCTGTGTTATACGTCAATAGACATAATATTTCTTGAAGGTAGTCATATGTATATACCGTATTCGCTTGTACAGTTGTCATACGTGTGTGTACAGGTTTTATAGAGATTTAAACTATGGTTTCATTGCTAGCATTCAAAACGATTGTGATATCTAAAATTTACAGACTTCTTTCAATATTTTTAATATCATTCCACTATTTATAATTCCTCGCAAATTGCTGAAAGTTGCCACTAATTTCCGAGACAAAAAGTAAACATATTTACAAACATATGCAATTCATTCCTTCTTCTGTACATTCAAATGTTTTTTTATAAAAAAATTATAGAGATGTGTCTGCAAAAATTTCTAATGGAAAAGTTTGAAAGTTGGATGCCACCGGCGCCCGAGGTCATAAACAGAACTAAAGACTCCATTACAATGCGCTGGGACCAGTTGGAACCTTTTAGTTTTCTGGCAGATGATTTGCTTTTCTGCATTGAAAAGAATAACAAAATCCCTAAATGGATTGTGGTATACAGGTAAGTCCTGAAGTATTCGGTTGTATTGAGAAGTTCCTTCATACCCTTATCTCTATATCGATTATCTAAATTATTCCTCAAGGACCGCAATATGTTTTTGTAATAATTTTGATGTTTTGTTTGTTGCTTTTTGTTCATTTCCAAAGCAATGTTTTGGTGCTTTTGTAATATGATAGCAATTATATAACTACTTTATTATTAGACAAAGCATTCACAAAAGTACCTATACGTAATATATGTATAGGTATATTGCTTCCCTAATACATACTCCAATATAGCTTACCTTGGAGATATAGAAGGTTTCCAAGCTAGAAACAAACACTGAGACAATAATAATGATTTAAGGATTGCTATTATTTTCCAGCGGCGGTAAAACAATTAAGGTAATAGACAATCTAGCTCCGAGACACCCACACAGATTTCGGCTAAAAATTGTATTGAAAGCAAATGCTGTACCGTATTTGGCTGATAAAGCGCTTGCATTCTATAAAGACAAAACGGCAATTTATGATATATTCAACAAACTAGGCGACATTACAAAAGTTAGTAAAATTATTGCAATCGATGTAAATCCAAAACAAGAAATGGTACTGTCTGTATCAAAAGATAGCGACGCAACGCATGAATATAGAGATAAAACGCTGAACCAGAAAGAAATTATTATAATCAATAATACTCCCAAACCATGTAACAACGCTATAGTTAACAAGGGATCAACTGATGGGTGAGTTTTAAAAATTATAAACTAATCCAATTTATTTCAATTGTCATTTCCTAGTTGTTTCGTTTGCCTACTCGTTCTACGGAATAGAATATTCGTGATAATATTTTATAAATCATTGACTAGGTACACTAGTATTTTCCTTATATATATTCTCCATTCCTAATTACACAATTATATCATTTTAATTATTCGCTTTATTAATTTACAGGGATGGTATTAGTAATAATGAGGATAAGCATAAGTGGATACAATCTCTTTGGTCTGAGGAGACTTGGACCAATACAGACACAGATGGAACATCAGCTATCTGCTTTTCGATGGCCGTTAGATGCGGATACCTTAAACAAGTATATCTATTATCATATTCGTTTTTAACATTACTGTAAGGAATTCTAACATCAGGGCTTATTAAAGATTTCTTATTCAGTTCCAAAATAGTAGCATAATATGTATAAGTATTTACTTATTTTTTATCAAACTTATTTTGTTTTAGGTTCAAGCGATGTTAGAAGAGCGACAAGATTTAATCAGTGTTATTAATTCGAGTACTGGGTTCACAGCACTGGCCACTGCTGTTAGAAAAGGTTACTAAGCTATAATATTAATAGCGGAATTTTTGGCATGACCTTAGTCTGTGATATTTTATTTATTTTACTAGCTGACCCGTGCAACTTCGTCTACACCAAATCGGTTATTACCGGTTTCAATTTTATTTCTAAACGCAAATAATCTTAAAAAACCTAAATACCGATTGCAGCGACATCTAGCACTTCTAATTATGATCCAAACTATATAGGGACTCACTCAACATATACCCAGTTAGTATGTGAGAAATCTTTTAAAATTAGCCTAGATAGAACCTGTTCACAGCATTACCTAAAGTGTCCAATGAAGATCAAAACTAACTTACATATATTGCCGATAAATGTCTTCCCAGTACCCCTTGTAACTTCATCACTTAACATACTGTAAAAATTAAACTTTATCTATATTAAATTTCCATTTTGTTTTAGTTGTTTGTTTTATAAGAATTTGTAAAGTATACGTGAAATCTACATTCAATCTTATTTTTGTCAAATTTATTTTACTTTTGACATATAGACCACCTTTTTCACTGAGATACTGAACTTGGGATAATATACCTTTCTAACAGTGAAAGAATTTTTAAAATCGGATCAGTAATACCAAGGATTCCTCGAAAACAAAACTTTACCTCTCTTTATAATATTAGTATAAATACAACATAGTATGGTAATTGCAAACACCTCAACTGATTATTTTAATCGTAGATTCATAAACTTGAACCCAATTACTTCAAGGCTCAACAATATTTAGAAAACTAATTTTATCAAATATCGAAACAACACACTTACTGATAGAACTTTAATTGAGATTCATCTTCTACAATGCAATGTAACTATTATCTAGGTTTATGTATTAGGAAAAAATCTTGTCACCTTTGTTTAGCAAACATTTTTTATATAATAAAATAAATTTAACAAGATATAAGTGACAGTTTCGTTTACACATATTTTTCATATGTGGTTGGTAATTACGCATACGAACGTCATGTAACCGTAGCTCAGTTATAACATACTGGACATTATATGGTCCGCCGGAGTCGACAGTTCGGAACCCAGCTATCTTTTTTTTGGTATTTTTTTTAAAGTAGCACAGGGAAATATAGCTTAAATTTTTAGCTAATCTGTCTGCTATATATATCACAAAGAATGTTTACCAAAATCCATCGAATTTCATTAACTAGAAATTTTTGACTTTCGTCTGTTATCTTTGAGAATCCCTTGCGCTTTATGAGACAAAAATATCCTAGGTGTAATCTTGTAATATTAGTTGTCACTGTGCCAAGTTTCGTCAAAATTAGTTCAGTACTTTCAGAGTGATGCGTGTTCACAGGGACAGACAGACAGACAGACATACAAAAATTGTAAAAGAATTGTTTTTGACTTCTATATCGATAACGAAGTCTACCCCGATTATAATTTTCAAAAAATATTTGATGTACAGATATGGCCTTGTTACAGTTTTATTATAGTTATAGATTAATAATCTTGTTTTATTGACTCTATATTTTGTAATATTGGTGGCATTTTACGCAATATATTTCGGTTATTGTGCACAAGTAGTGGATCGAAAATATAATAATACCATAGAGCATGGATTATGAGATACCATAAAAACTCCCTGGAAAGTTCTAACAAGCGGGTCACCATCTTGTCAGAACACGAAAATTATCACAAGACAACTCGTAGTAGTATTATTACGTATCCGATATGGCAAAAATAATCTTGAAGATTATATAGTAACTGGTAGTTATTATATTAGACAGTTTAACGCGAGAGGGCAGCTCCTGACTTCCTCCCTTATCCCGGGCGCCCCCCCCCGATCCTTTCTTCTATTTTTGATTACCGCTAGCGCTTGGCCACGCCGGCAGGCAGTCCGCTATTATACCGCTGTCGCGCGAACGCATCGCGCGTGCAGTCCGCTATTATACGTACCGCGAGAAGGACGTACAGGCAGTCCGCTATTATACGTACCGCGAGAAGGACGTACAGGCAATCCGCTATTATACGTACAGCGAGAAGGACGTACGTGGAGTCCGCTATAGTATGTGCCGCGAGACGTACATTAACTCTCTATGTCACGAACTCTAGTGCGCAAATCAACTCGTGAGTGAATAGTGAATACATTTGATGTGACCCCCCTACTGATTGGATACGGACACAAACCTGCCGAAACCAGCGATCAGCCTCTGCCAAGTAAGCGTGTATATTTATATTCTATCCTAGCTTAATCGATTATATACTCTTGGATCCTACGATTGAGCGTATTTCCCGTGATACCTTGCCCATGCAAACCGCCAAAATACAGTCCACATCTCTCCTTAGAAAACTACCACAAATAATGGAGGTGAAAGGAATCAAGTGAGTGGTCCGTTCGTGTCCGCATTTCTTGGTCCCTCTCGCCGGACAATCCACCCACTTTATGGTCCCTTTCGCCGGATTTCCCTCCAGTAACAAAAACATTAATAGCTCGATTTTGTTTCACCTATAAATTGTTATAACAGCTACTTCGAATATATTATACATATAATGCAGTAAGAGATAATAATAATAGAAATTATTCAAATAATATTTAATGTTACAGGTAATATAAATATGGTGAGGTTTCTAGTTTCATTCGGCGCTGACGTAAATGAAACCTCGTCAAGTGGACAGACACCCTTGCATCTTGCTGTTCTCTCGGGAAATATTAGTGTCACAGAGTTTTTACTAGAAAATGGAGCGAATTTCCTGGTAATCGCCTATATGTTATGTATATACTTTATTCATCAAATAGTGGATTTTGTTTAATTTTGTTATACTTTTATTTCCTTCGTGTGTACTTCGATCTCGTTTAATGTAGTATCTTTAATACTGAGACCGACACAATCGACACCTGAGATGATAAATGTTGTATTGTTTATAACCCACTACTTTATAACTTTCCTTGACAGTAATTTGTGGGCCTTTTATCGATATAAAATAAGGTAAATAAAAGATTGAGTGCTTTGAATTAATTACGAATAAATGTTTGGAGATTTATAATAAGCAAAACAGGTATTGAAAAATTTAACAAACCATTATATATATATTCGAAATGGCACGTATTAAAAAACAAAATGTATTTTCGCGTCTGCCTGTCTGTTCCGTCGGGTTTCTAAATTACGCAGCGAATTTGGATATGATCTAATACTATCGTTGAGAGAATTTTTTACTGAAGGTTATGTGTACATATACGACATATATATAATATATTTATATATAGTACAGTAGAGAAAACCCGATGGATTCTAAGGAAGTCGTAAGAAGCACTGTTACTGGGCCTACATTAGCTAAACCAAATACGTAAAAATAATGTACTACAGGATTATATTCACCTTAAAAAGGCTACAGAAAAGTGTGTCGTGTTTTATCTGCTAGGGATAACTGACAATAATATTTCTAGTTCTTAATTTTGTCAAATAATAATTGATTATTTATGACAATATTTTAGAGAAAAATTTTAGTCACACTAAGCGTTTAATCTAGATCATAGTTGCCCTTTACAGCATATCATTTCAATGAATATTTTAGAAGATATTACAGATTTCAAATTATGCGAAATACAAAAAGGCTTGTTAGTATGAAGTCTAACACCGCTCTATGACTTGGATGAACTACGGATATGAAAGGGCCAAATAATAGATCGGCATCGTTTAGAAACTTACGACGTCATATTAGCATATTGTACCCGCGGGAAATCGGGGCGGGTCGCTAGTATATTATAATTTATCTATACTAATATATAAAGCTGAAGAGAGATTTACTTAATCTAAATGTCGACGGAGTACATATTTCCAAAAGTACAGAGGTAGTAACTGTTTTCCAAGATTATTTCACTAATATACCTTTACAAGTAACAAAAGATATAACATCATCAGCCCAGGGTGCAGCAGCTCTTTTAAAAAATATGAGTGCACCTATAGATTCAAAATTTAAATTCTTATCTATTAGCGCAGGTGAAATAATAAGGACCTTCAAGCAATTAAATTTAAAACACACCGAAGACATATGGGGTATATCGGTAACAGTAGTACAGTCTTTAATTGTTACTATTTCACCACATTTGGCTAATATATTTAACCAGTGTATAGCAAAAGGAACTTAATTTAATGAAAATAAGCAAAGTAGTTCTTTGTTTAAATAGGCTGCAGAAGTAGTCTTGGAAACTATAGACCTTTTCTGTACTTCCGTCCTTAAGTAAAATTTTTGAAAAGATTATGCTCAACAATTAGTAGACTATTTAATATGCAAAAGTTTCTGGATGGTCGACAGTTTGGTTTCACGAAATTGAAATCCACTACTGACGCGGGTGCAACGCTTATAAGTTATATATTGAGGGCCTGGGAGGATTCGCATGATGCAATTGGTGTGTTCTGCGATCTGTCTAAGGCCTTTGATTGCGTTGACCATAGTACGCTTATTCTAAAATTAAAACATTATGGTATTTGTGGATCTTCTCTCGACCTTCTAGTCTCTTATTTAAAAGATCGTTGTAGAAAGTTAGCATACAAGGGGTAACCTCTGCAGGATCCTTTACGCGAATTGGTGTCCCACAGGGCTCTATTCTGGGACCGTTCTTGTTCTTAATATACATAAATGATCTGCCGCTAATGGTCAATAACTGTGCTGACATGGTGCTTTTTGCAGACGATACTTCAATTATATTTAAAGTAAAAAGGACAGATTCAGAGGTTGGGCACGTAAATAATACTTTAAACGAAATTTCTCATTGGTTTGCATTAAATAACTTAGTACTTAATACAGGTAAAACAAAATGTATGAGATTTATTTTGCCTAACGTGCCACAGATTGATAGTAGCATTAAGATCGAAGGGAATTTTGTAGGGTTAGTTGATAATACTGTATTTTTGGGTATCACACTAGATTCAAAATTACAATGGGGTCCTCAAATTAAACAATTGGCAAGCAAATTAAGTTCTGCTGCATTTGCAGTACGTAAGATTCGCCAGCTAACTGATATTGCCACTGCTAGGTTAGTCTACTTCGCCTACTTCCATAGCCTAATGTCTTATGGCATTCTGTTGTGGGGGACAGCAGCTGAGGTAGACACCATATTTTTATTACAAAAACGAGCAGTTCGAGCAATCTACAATATGAGACCTCGCGAATCCTTAAAGACCAAGTTCAAGGAGTACGGTATCTTAACTCTGCCCTCCCAATACATTCTTGACAATTTAATGTATGTCCGTAAGAACCTAGAAAAGCTAGATTTCGTAAAATACCGGCACAATCTAAATACTAGAAACTGTGACAAACTGGTTGTCCCACGTTTTAGACTTAGTAAAACCAGTAACAGTTTTTTGGGAAATAGTGTTAGATTTTACAACAAAGTCCCAAAGGATATTACCGATTTGCCGGATTGTGAATTTAAGCGCCATGTCAAGCGGGTTTTGGTGTCAAAAGGCTATTATAGAGTGGATCAATATGTGAACGATGGTGATGTCTGGAATTGACTCATCTCTGTGCATCCATTAAAAACGTTTGTGAAATTTACTTTTATATAGAATATATTATTATTCTAAATATTATATATATTTGTTAAAAAGATAAACCAGATCGAGTTTCTTGCCGGTTCTTCTCGATGACTGGGTTGTTTTCCGAACCGGTGGTAGTTTTGACGTTCATGAGTGCCTTCTTAGGGCCTAAATTGAATAAAGTGTTTTGAATTTGAATTTGAAGAGTCTGTTTGTTTGTATGGTCGAAAGTGCTAATCTCAGGAACTACTGATCCGATTTGAAAAAGTCTTTCGGTTTCAGATAGCTCCTTTATCGAGGAAGGTTTTAGGCTATAAAGGCATGCTAAGACCAATAGGAGCGGAGCGCCAATGAAGAATGTTTCAAAATCGGGCATTTTTTTCTCCTTTTGAGACCTTTCGCCGCGTGTTAGCGTTAATACTATATACGTTGCCATGGTAACGTGGTAAGTTTCTATTGCAAACATTTTCAAAGTCTATTTTGTGTTCCTATTCAAAAAGTTTATTCTACATTAGTTTTGATTCCAATTTTTTATTTGTAATCTATTACGTATTATAAAAGTAAAGCGTGTGTATGTAAAATTAAAATAACAACTTTTTGGTGAATAGATATGGCAACAAATGAATTTTTTTTTTGTTTCATATTTTGTCGGTATTTTTTTATTATTATATTTCGTCTGTTTGTTTGTTTCGGGTAATCTTCAAAACGGCTGGACTTATTTTAATGGGAATTTTACTGGCAGATAGCCGAAATTATAGCGGTTGATATAATATTCTATTTTAATTTGTCCGGGGCTTCATCCGCATTGCTATTTCCAAAATGGTTGGATCGATTTTCACGGGGTGTTCACTGGTAGATAGCAGACCTCATAAAAAGTAATTTAGGTTTTATTTCGCTTTCGGCCGCAGTGGAATATCCAAAATGCTTTAACTGATTGTCACGGGACTTTCACTGGCAGATAACTCAGAATATAAGAAATAACTTGGACTATTTTATTTCGTTAGCCAAGAAACCGTTTGCAGTGGTATCTCCAAATCGGTTGTACCGATTTTCACGAGGTTTTTACAAGCAGATAACTAACTAATGAGCTATTTTATTTTAAAGTAGCGGACTCGGCAGACGTTGTCCCGCCCTAATAATAAAAAGAAAATCTTGACAAATTATACGTAAACCTTCTCCATGAATCATACTATCTACTAGTGAAAACGGCATGAGAATCCGTTCTGTAGTTTTTGACTTTATCGCGAACAGATAAACAGATAGACCAGTGGACTCTGTTTTACACTATGTAGTGATGAACTATTACCTGTGCATTCGTTCGTGTGAAATTGATCAGAAATAATTTGTTTACTGTAAACAAGCACGTGAGATGTGCGCTGTACTGGACTCCAAGAATAAATATACATAATTGAAAGTCATATATTTGTATGTAATTTGAATTATATTATCTTTTTAGTAATTTTGGCTCCCATTTTGTTTTATTTACCGCGTTTGCATCTACGTAACTCAGTGGTTATAGCAATGTATAAGAATAACACAATTATATCGACAATATGGGTATATTAAATCTATATAATAAAATATTTAACAAATATTGTTCGATAATATATAGCTTAAAATTTTCATTACTTTCTTATATAGTTTAAGTGAGCACTGATGGTGGTATATAGTAGGTTAAAGATCCATGTATGTTGCTGATGGTAAATCCCATCCCATTCGACACTATGTTAGTATTCACATATCTAATGTACACGTTATATGTTACAGTAGATGGCGTGCGTGTCGTACTTATAAATGTTTTTGCATTACTGTAATGTACACACCTACGCTCAATTTTACATTTATTTCATACATTTTTTAAAAATATGTGCGGAACCGCGGGTAGTAACTAGTATACTATATGCATGAATTTCAACTGCGATCTTTTAGGATTGTGACAAGAATGGCCTTCGAATCGAGCACTATGCAGTGGACTCCTGCAGCTTGGACATGCTTAAGTTTGTGATAGATCGAGGAGGAGATATAGCTGTAAAAGACAATAATGATTGGACACCACTTTTCAGAGCCGGTATGTGACATATCTAAATTTTTATTTTGTTATATCTACATTTAACACCCGCCCCTCCCTGAGGGGTCTACTATCTTGACCCACTCATGCCGCAGAAGAGGTTCCTGCTTCCCGGTCAAATAGGTGTAAGAGGCACCATGGGGATTTAGTCCGTGTAAGTCGGACATATCCCACCCTCAGCTGCCCGGCTAGGGTGGATATCCGTAGGGGTTTCCCCATGTAAAAAAAAGAAAAAAAAGGTAGACTTGCGAAATAGGATAACGCGAACTTGCCTCTGGCGAGCGCGGTGCATTTAAATCAAAACCTTTTTAAATCAATTATTTAACTTTTTTGTAATAACACCGATAGAGTAGGAACTAGAAACAAATTGTCTTATGTAATTCAATAATTAACCAGTTATATCAGTTAATAAAAGTTTTGTAACTGTCCCAAAGCACATTACCCCTTTGCTGGATAGTGAGTCAAGCACCATGTCAAACGGGTTTTAATGTTTAAAGGCTATAGGGTAGATCAATATGTGAACCATGGTGACTTTTGGAAATGACTCTCTGGGATTCCATAAAAATGATTGTAACTATCTATATTTTGTAAAAATATATAACATGAGGAGATAAACCAGATCAAGTTTCTTGCGGTTCTTCTCGATGACTGGGTTGTTTTTCGAAGCGGTGGATGTTCATAAGTGCCTGCTCAGGGCCTAAATTGAATAAAGTATTTTTGATATGATTTCATTACAGTTTGTCAAGAAGCTAAAACTGAAATAATTGAGGAGTTAATAAAAAGAGGGAGCGACGTGGATGTTAAGGACCGAGCCGGAGTGGCGCTTATTTCCGTCGCTAAACTTCTAAAAAGTAGATGGTAAGTTTTATGTATAGAAAATTGTACCTACACTTTATTTTGAAATAACATTTCTATTTAAGTTTACACTTCAATAGTTATATTATCTTATTAATAACATACAGTTTTTATCTTTGCAGAAAATATGGCTAATATACCATAATATACCATTGTAATAAAATATTTATTGTTTTCATTTGTTTAAGCGGCCGCAGGCGGGACTCGGTTATGCGACTAGTCGATTCGAATTATCCTCATGAAAAGGCTTTTGCAAATTTTTCTCGGCTATCTAAGAAAGTTCACAATGTACATTCGCTCCTCAAATTAATTTAACTTGTAAGTACTTCCTATTATACGCTAAATATTTCAAATCGATTTTCTTTGACAACTAGAAATATTTAGGAATCTCCTTAAAGTTAATTCGTATCAGTTGTTTAACGTGAATCTCATTTTATTAAATGGTTTTGACGCGATAAAAACGACATATTCCAATAAAAAAGTTTATTAGTGTGTGATTTTGTATTTATAGAATATGTAAATAAACATTTATGAACAGAATAATTTGTATTTGCTCAATAATAAGTGAAACATTGAAAAACAATAAGTGATAAGTGAATTTACGAAAAATGACTCAGTGAAACGCGTAAGCGACACCGATAGCACGGCGCTTAGGCTCATTTTCTCGTCACAATTGTCGCTGTGTGTAAGCTGTTCAAGCAAAAATTCGTAATTTCTAACTGCCAAGCTGAGTAATTTATGTTTATAATAAAGATTATTAGATTGTTATTGAACCCTAAATATGGCATCAAAAAACACATTGTCATGTTCGGGGTGTCTTAATGTGATCGCAGCTAGAGAACATATGAGGTGTTCGAGTTGTGGCAATGATTATGATCTCCTATGCGCGGATATTAACAAAGGATCCTATAATAATATGACTAAGGAGCAAAAAGCCAATTGGACCTGTGTCAGCTGTCTTTGTAAACAACCGAAAGGTGATAATTCTAATACACCGATACGTTCAGTGCCGCTTTCGTCTCCCGTGAAATCCCCAGACACAGAGGGTTGTTCTGGGACAAATGTTACACGGCGTAGGAAGATACAACGTACGGTTGTTAAACAACAAACTCCTCCTCCTCCTCCGTAGTTAAGCTTAGCAGGAAGCAAGTAAATCTCAAAGAATGGGTCACTCCTGGACTTATTAGGTGTGCGCGGCACAGGGACTTATTGCATATGAAATTTAGAAAAAATAGAGATAATGTTATTATTGCTACCACCTATAAGAGATACAGAAATTTCTACAATAAATTAATATATACCGTTAAATGCCAATACTATAAGAAACATCTTACAGACAATAGCAAAAATCCCAAGCAGCTATGGAAAGGAGTAAGGAAAATATGTGAAATGAAAGATAAAAAACAAAACCTTGACATATCAATGGAGCATAATCCCTCTCTAATACTTTCAAATTATAATCGTTTCTTTGTTAATATTGGTAAAACACTTGCAAATCAAACTCTAAAGCAGCTGGACATCACTGAGGATAATTTAGCTAGACTCAACTACTCACCATCAAAAAACCTGCGTTCTTTTTTCATGCATCCCACTGATTGCCATGAAGTGGCTTCACTAATAAATAATTTAAACAATGAAACCGCTTCTGGCCCCGACGGTTTAAAAAATGATCTTTTAAAATTAATCTGCCCTTATGTGGTAGAGCCTCTGACGCATATCTTTAACCTAAGTCTTACAGTTGGCGAATTTCCTGAGTGTTGGAAGATAGCCTCAGTTATCCCAATACACAAGGGAGGCACTAAAGGTGATCCCTCCAATTATAGACCAATATCCCTTCTGCCTACTCTGTCGAAACTTTTGGAAAGGATTGTTACTAAACGCCTCAGTTCCTACTTAGAAACACACAATATCCTTACGCCCTCCCAGTTTGGCTTTCGGAGAGGAAAGTCCACGGAAGATGCTGTAAATCTTCTTTTAAATACAGTAGTAACGCACCTTGACAGGAAAAAAAAATGTATTGTCGTTTTTCTTGACATAGCTAAAGCTTTTGATACCGTTTCGCATCCCCTCCTGATTAGCAAACTTGAGCGCATTGGAATTCGAGGCATTGCCCTAAATTGGTTTTCAAGCTATCTCAAAAATAGAAAACAATTCGTATCGGTGGGTGACGTTGTCAGCGATACTAGCGACTTATGTTTCGGTGTACCTCAAGGAAGTATTTTGGGCCCTACTCTTTTCATTATCTACCTTAATGACATTGCTAACGTATTAGAAACATCAGATAATTCTGAGACAATTAGCTATGCCGACGATACTGCTATTATATTTACTGGCAAATCATGGAAAGATGTGATATTGCAGGCAAATCAAGGCCTATCAAAAATTACGAAGTGGTTACGAAGCAATTTACTTACAATAAATTTCTCTAAAACCCACTATATTTGCTTCCATAAAACAAGGGCTTCTGCACCTTCTTATCCGTTGTATGTAAAGGCACATAACTGTTCCTTAAATCATCACGACAATACATGTAATTGCACTTGCATAGAAAGAACATCGCAAACTAGATACTTAGGGGTCGTCCTTGACGAGAATTTGTCATTCAAGGAACATATAGAAATATTATCGAAGCGTATTAGAAAATTAATAAGCATTATGAAATTATTACGGGATGCTGCATGTCGCGATACTTTAATTCTAGTTTATAAGGCCTTATGTCAATCCTTACTTCAATACTGCAACTCATCCTGGGGTAACGCTTCTAAGACCGTTCTAATAAAACTAGAAAGGGCCCAAAGGTCTCTCTTGAAGGTTATTTTTAGAAAACCTTATCGTTACTCCTCAAGAAATCTCTATGAAGAGTCCAAAGTCCTTACAGTGCGACAGCTATATATATTAAAAATGACCCTTACTCACCACAAATACATTAGAAAACACCTACCATTAAACAGCGATGTTACGAGTTCTCTTGACGTTGTTCACACTCAACGCTTCAATATAAAAACACCCAAAGTTAACACTGTTTTCGCTCATCGTTTTAGTAAATTTGCCCTGCCTTTCATATATAGACAAGTGAACAAACACTGTGAATTAATAAACCGAGAATTAAGAGAAGTAAAAGCAAGTGTCACAAATTGGTTATTATCCTTATCATACGAGGAAACAGAAAACATTATTCATATCCTTTCTTAAACAGACACAAGCAATGAATATGAATATAATTATAAAGTCGATTTACAAACCTACCCAAACTTTTCACTTCCTGCTTAAATATAATAACCGTGTGTGTGTTGTGTACTTTAGGTATTAAATTTGTGTAATATAATCAGTTTGATATATATGTACTTTCTAAATTTTTATTAATCTTAATTGTCTAATAAGTAAGCCACTTACGGCACTAACAAGAAATATATTTTGTAAAGAGTTTTTGTTCGATTACCCACGACACAGGATTCAGTTCCTAGTGTGGGAGTCTACAGTTGATTTTTATGCCATGTAAATAACTTTTGTTAAATAAAGACTTTTTTTTTAAAGACTCCAGAACAGGTACAATTATTATCTTCAGAAATAAGGTCTGAAATATATTCTGCTGTCAGTGAGGCAGTAAAAACAGCAATAAAATCATATGTTGAGGATGAATTACAGTCTATTAAAAATGAACTTGTTATTCTTAAAGAATACAAATCGTCTATGGAATATCTGAGTGTAGATTATGACCACATCAAATCAGAGTTAAAAACTAATGCAGAAACTATAACAAAATTATCTAAACAGAATGATAGGCTTTCCAAAATTATCAGTGAGCAAGCAACAAGTCTCACGCTGATGGAGCAATATTCTCGTGAAAGTAATATTGAAATTAATGGAGTACCTGAGAATAAATCGGAAAACAGCATCTATAGTAAAACAACTCGGTGTGGTCATCTCTTGTCCTCTACAAGATATGGAAATATTAAACTGCATTAGGGTCCGTAAGCTGAACGAATCAAGCAAGCGACCGCGCTCTATAATAGTAAAATTGCCGAGTGCGCGAGTCAGAGATAACGTAATCGCTGCTGTGATTAATTTCAATAAGCGAAACCAGAGCGAGAAACTTAACACTACACATTTAGGCTATGGGAATAATAAAAATTCGATGTATGTATCAGAACACCTGTCACCACACTTAAAGGCGTTACATGCTGAAACTAGAAGAGTTGCTCGTGAAAAGGAATTTAAATATGTGTGGATTCGAAACGGTCGCATGTACTGTTGCAAAAACGATACATGCCCCGCGAAAAATATAAAATCTTACGATTGTCTAATAAAATTGTAATACTAATATTTAATCAATGAGGGCCGTTTATTAATGTCATAAAATTCACAATTTATTATCAAAATGTTCGTGGCATGCGAACTAAATTAAAAGAAATCCGATTGGCATCTATGAGACTAAATTATGATATATTAGTATGTACTGAGACATGGCTAGACGATTCTGTATATGATAATGAACTGTTTCATGAGAACTATATTATTTACCGCAGAGACAGACAAACTACTTATTTAAGAGAGAAAACAGGAGGAGGGGTTTTAATAGCAGTTTCCAAAAAATTCCAATCCAAACGGATATTTCATTACGAAAGCACTTGTGAAGATATATGGATCTCGCTGAAAGTAAATGTCAATGGAATAGTAAAAGAAGTTATGCTGTGTGCTATCTACCTACTACCTCCAATAACGCTTCCTATTTTAGAAAGATTTTTACAAAATTCAGATAAAGTTTTTGAAGCTACTCGATGTGAAACAATAATTTTTGGTGATTTTAATTTACCTTTTATAAAATGGGGAATCGACCCCCACAGTAATCTAGTAATCCCATCTATATCTGCGAGCTCAATAGCTAACTATTTGTTTGATTTTATGTCTCGTAATAATCTTAACCAATTCAATCTTGTAGAAAATAGTAACCAAAGAATTTTAGATTTGATCTTAGGAAATGTTGATACCATTGTTGTAAATGGAACTTCGTCTAATTTAAGCAAGCTAGACATTCATCATCCTGCACTTGTCATATATGTTAATTTCATAGTTGTACCTTTTCTCAAGGAGAAAGTATTCGCAACCCATAATTTCAGAAAAGCAGACTATAAACTCGTAAACTCTAAGTTATGCAGGATAAATTGGGAATACGAGCTTTGTAATGAGGATGTCAATGTCATAACACAAAAATTTTATAATATCATAAATTCTATAATAGCGTGTACTGTTCCAAAAATAAAAAATCGAAATCTAAAATATCCGTTTTGGTATACGAGATCCTTAATATCATTAATTTCCGAAAAAGAGAAGATTAGATTAAATACAAACGATATAATAATCCAAGAGATCTTATAGAGACCAAGTTATTGAATAAGCGCAATGAGTTGGCGATTAGATGTAATTATAATAGCTATGTTGAAAGTATAGAGAAGTGCTTGCCACAAAATTCGAAAAAAATTTGGTCTTTTGTAAAGGCACGAAGAAGGGGAATTTCTGAAATACCAACTGAGATGAAATTAGGCAATAGGATAGCTAACACCGGTGAATCTATTTGTAAACTATTTGCTGATCACTTTTCTTCAGTTTACTCTGATCCAATTTGCATCAATACAAATACGTCAACCAAGACAACAATTTTCCCGCAAAATTCATTCAGTAACATCTTAATAAGTGAGGGATGCATATTAAAAGCTATTAAGAAAATTGACGCTAGTAAAGGGGCAGGGCCAGATGGCATTCCTCCACTTTTCATCAAAAAAACCTCCAAATTTTTGACATTACCCTTAAAAATCATATTTAATTTATCTCTCAATACAAAAAAATTTCCAATTTTATGGAAAGAAGCTAATGTGGTTCCGATTTTTAAAATAAGGTGACAAAAGTATTATTAACAACTATCGACCTGTGTCAATCCTAAATATATTTTCTAAAATATTTGAAAGTGTTGTACTGTCATCATTAGCACCATATTCTAAAAACATGATAAGTAGTAATCAACATGGATTTAGTAAAAACAAATCTACTGTGACTAATCTACTTGATTATGTAAATGACATATCGAAGTCAGTCGATGCTCGGTTCCAGGTTGATGCAGTGTACACGGATTTTAATAATGCGTTTGACAAAGTTGATCACAATATACTTATCTTAAAACTAAAACAGTTTGGCATTCATGGTCCTATTTTAATCTGGTTACAATCCTATTTAGAACATCGGGTGTAAAGGGTTACGGTTCACGGATACACTTCTAGTCCTTTTTCCGCATCATCAGGAGTTCCACAAGGCTCTCATTTAGGGCCGCTCCTTTTCTTAATATTTATAAACGATATATCGAGTTATACAACACACACCAAATGCTTACTATTTGCGGATGACTTGAAGTTATATAGAGTAATAAAACATTTAGATGATTCACTTTTACTTCAAAGCGATTTGAAATCTCTTGAAACCTGGTGCACCGATAACAAAATGGAACTTAATGCAATAAAGTGTGTACATATTCGATTTACAAAAAATATAAATGTTATACCTTCCAGTTACTCAATAGGTACCGAAGTTTTGCAGACCAAAAAAAGTACTAGAGATTTAGGAATAGAGATAGATAGCAAGCTACAATTTACTGAACACATAAATACAACAATATCTAAAGCCTGGAAAATGTGTGGTTTCATTAAGCGTATGTGTAAAGATTTTCATAATATAAAAACAATAATATATCTTTATAAAACTTTGGTAAGAAGCGTTCTAGAATACGGATCAAACATTTGGAATCCTTATTATAATAATCATGTTAATCGTATAGAGCGTATTCAACGTAATTTTACTAAATTTCTTGCTCGCCGAGACCAGAGCTGTCCCTACCGTGCAAACTACAACACTCGATTAAAACACTTTAAATTAATATCGTTGGAAAGTCGTCGAAAGATCTCGGATCTTCTTTTACTGTATAAGCTTGCTAATGGAGTTATTGTAGTCCCGGACGTATTAAATGAACTAAACTTAAATGTTCCTAGAAAGGTTCCACGATACCCAATTCAGACTGTTTTTTCCAAAATGTTTTTACGAACAAACATCTGTTCGCCTCTCAATCGTATGAAACAGTTGTATAATGACATTAGTAACGATGACATTGACATCTTTAATTGCTCATTTAGTAAATATCGCTCAGATCTGTTTAAATTATATGCATGCTGCATTTATGTTAAATTATAATTTTCATTCTAATTATTTTGTTAAGATAGTGCTGAAATAAAATATGGCGCAATATGTGCACATCTGTAAAGATGCTTCACACTGTCCTGAACTTGTGGGTTATTAGATTTATGTAATATTTAGTGAGAGCGTCGTTGATGTACCAAAGATGTAATAAATAAATAAATAATCTTGAAGATTTAGGTATAATTAAAAAGCTAATAAATTTTAATACTACTTTTTAATAAAATAACAATATAAAAATATTTACAAAATTCTTAATCTATCGGAGTATTGAATTGCATCGTGCTTGCGAAACTGGTAACAGATGTGGTTAAGCCTAAAACAAGAGATGACTACCACCTTACCAGAGAGGAAGCAGCTTTATGAACAGATGCGCTAATGCCCGACAGCCTAAACCCTCGTATCGCGTCGATCACCACAAAATGCATTTAATGGCAAGGCTTAATTTAATCCAATAAATAATTTAGATATAATAATAATTTAGAGAATGTTCAAGCATAAAATTAATAATACTATATTTGTCCAGTATTGCCTTGTGTTGGTTGCCGAAGCTGACACAATTTGAAACTGATTTATTGGCAAACTGTGCCCGTTTGTGGGTTTTGCTTTGGTAACTTCACCTTTCTGAAACATTACCGTAGCTTCTCTTTTTTTTCTCTGTGAATCAATTTCCTCATCAACATTTTCATAATCTTCCTCTTCGAAATCATCAACTTTTTCCGAAACTTCCAGGTTTTCGCTACCTTCAGCCTTAAGGTCTACCAAGTAAGGTCTGTCTAGTCTATGAATATTAACCAATTTCAAATGTGTAGTTCCTGTATCGCGTACATCTGTTCTTTTATCCTTCGTATGAGTACTTATGTGTTTACTTATATGCGCTGCAACAGGTGGCGGTATATCACCCTTGAATGGTCCAAACTGAGGAGTTTTTAATAAAAGTTCGGAACTAGCCGGAAGTTTGGAAGAAAATTTATTAGAAGTTTTATTCACATCCGGAATACTAGTTAGGGTTGCAGCAGAAACGGTTTTACCGTCGTAAGTGGTAAACGTCTCTCCACTCATTAATAACTTTTGTGAATGTTCTTTAGATAACTTTGGATCTGGAGGTAAATAATGCGGGCTAACCCGATCTGACTCCATAACCATATCAACGGGGACATCTTTTTCCACGTTCTTCTTACTAAATAGTGCATTCCGTTCTTCTTCTGTTTTAAAATATACTGGATGCGGTCGGTCTTCTTTGGCATGATTGCTAGGAAATACTTCTTTCGTTCTATCGTTAGTAGGCAACAAGTGGTCTGGTGGAGAAGGTATAAACATAGGCTCAAACGTTTCTGTAATTTTATCGCTAGTGAGAGCATGATTTGGAACATATTGTGAAGCTTCTTCGTATTCTTCTTCAATATCCGTATCTTCTCTTCTGTTAGAATTATCTTCAAAATCTGTTATTTTGTCTTCTCCAGCCATTAACGGTTCTCTAATAATTGGTTTGAACCCGCTTTCTACTACAATAGATTCTGGCCTAAAGCCTGTATTCATAGCTGGCTGTATTGTCGAGGAATCTGTTGACTCTCCAATAAAATCCGAAGATTTTATATCGTTTACTAAGGTTAATTCATTTTCAAGTTTTACCCGCATGGTTGATGATTGAAAGGAATTAGGTGATAGTGTCGGTGGTGTTCGTTGAGGCTTAGTATAAATCATTTGTTGATCTAATGGCACAGGATTTTCTACCGGTTTACCCAATATAATTTGCCCAGATTTAGAAAAAGTTTGGGGTACATTGATACTATGCTGTGCAATAGGGTCATTAGCACCTGGCAGCAATATTTGACTTTTGACTACCTGATTTGCTATTATATCAGTTTGACCTAAACTCAAGGTTTGACTATGTGTTGGCATTATTACATTATTCAGGCCTTGTTTATTATTAGCATTTATTATAGACATAACAGTTTGCGGTAAAGGTGCAGGTCCATTTTTAGGACCTTGTTTCGATATTTGTATAAAACCTGGCTTCGGACGTGGTGAGGGCATTAATTTCATGGGTGGAACACTAGGCATTGGTGGACGATTCATCGATGGCCGACTGTTAGGAAATTTATGAGATGAGTTTGGGGAAGGTTTCTTCGTCCCGTGATGACCATGAGGGTTTGGCATAGGTAAAGGATACACTGTGTTCACTTTTGTATGGATTGGTTGTGGCCTGCGTAATTTTATCTCTGGAGGAACTGGCCTTCTGAATGGTGGTCTAATATTTGCATGATTGGTATTTGGTCCGTTCGGCCGTAAAACAGATTGTAGGGTGAGAGGTTTTTGATTAGGTTGAAGAAAATAATTTTCTGGACCTTTACCCTCTATAAAATATTCATCATCCTCCCTTATAGGTTGTTCAGGTACAAACATCTCTTTGACGTCCTCATATACTTGATACTGGTGTGTATTTTGGAGCGGGTGCGTGTTGTTTCGTTTGAGTTCATTTTTCATTTTATTTTCCAATTTCTCAACTGTTTGAATGACTTCTTTAATTTGTACTCTAGATATTGGCAATTCATACTCTTGTCCGTTTCTGTACAGTGGATTCCTATCATCTCTATACACCTCTCCCGTAAGCTCGCCATCATTATAACTACTGAAATCGTTATAATTTGTTTTCGTATTGATTATTTTTTCTACTTTCTTGCGTTGATTTAAAAAGTTATCATCTGGTATTAATCTACTATGTACCTGTATAGACTCCTCGCTTTGGAGGTCATCGGGTAAAACGATAGTTTCTACAACCCGACTCTCCTCAGCCTCTGAGATGTCACATTCATCAAGTACGTTAATCTTCCAACCGAGATGTCGGTGAGTGTAGCACTGTAACACGAAAAAATACATAAAATAACTGAAAAGAATTTAAATACGCAAATAACTGTCACCATCCGATATTTTACACAGAGAATCGAAATGTCTCATGCAAGTAGAAGGCTTGAAAGGCTGAAACAGAAAACAGATGGAAGTTTATATACATAATAAGAAATAAATAAATAATTGTCATGATCAAGATATATCTGAACGCATGCTGTAAAGTAAATAGTAGATGTTTATAAATTATACAAAATTGATAGTTGACAATATAATATACTATTCTCTTTATTTTTATGGTATAAAGTGTCAGTAGCCGCGTCATTCCTCCATATTTATATACTGGTCTCTGGAATTTGTATGAAGTTAATATACGCACTAATGAATTTTTGTTCATTAGATTCCTCAATTATTATACTACAAAAGTAAAGTGGTAAATAACTGGAGATCAGTGAACATTTGTTGGTATTTCTAAGATCTAAAACAGAATAGTCATGTACCAGTGAATATTACCAATATCACCATTTCGGTCTAAATGCAGCAGCGCGAGTACTTTGCGGTAAAACTTTCGTTACAGTGGTGCTACTATTGATGAAGCTAATGCAGCTTCTGATACTATTCCCTACTTCATCATATTGCCTATTATAAATCAATTCTTATACAAATACAGTTTGCTTTCAGATAAAATGAAGAGTATTATAATGAGGCCATGAAATACATTCAACACATTCATGAAAGGAATGGGAGCATATTATTACATATTATAATGTAAACATCATTTGGAAATAAATAGCTTCTATTAAATTTTAGATTTTAATAGAATTAGAATAAGCCCGTTACAGATGATAAAGTGAAAGTAGCGGTTATATTGAGTCAAACTGGTCACGACTTCTGGACTTATGCAAATTATTTGAAATGTATTTTAATATAAATCACCTACAGTTATAGAGCACACATGTATGCAAATTTATCAATATAAATAATTTATGAACCAAGATGTAAGCTACTCAAAGCCACCCTTAAATCATTGCAAAGAAACACCTTACATAAGATAGCATTTGTAAAACCTAAAATTACTTAAGTAGAAATATTTCCCCCGTTATTAATGTCATTCACTAACCTGATAGTAAACAGTGTCTGGTGTATTCTTATCAGGGGTCCAAGTGACCACTCCGGGATTTCCTTCCTCGCAGACCAAAGTCAAAGAGCGTTGGTATGCACCAAAACTCGGGAAATCATCAGCTTCAGGTCCACTGTTATCTGGGGTCCAGTTACAGAGACGACCGACTCCAATAGGGTGTAACTCTCCTGATCGAGACCGACGAACTCCTGCATAGATTTCTACTCCCTGTTGATTGAGACATTTATTAGTGTCTTATATTCATAATATGATCTAATTATATGCAATAAGAGGTGGGGAAATAAACAGACAATAAACAATGATACCAATATACTATAATTGAAATTATTACTATTTCACTAAACAAATCACTTCAGATTTCAAAGCAGTTTATGAGCGCTGCTTCTTTACCACAGATAAAGGCGCGACAGTGACGCTACGGCAACAAAACCTTATAAAAGTCCTATCAGTTGTAATTTGAATACCAAATTTGTGACGTATATTCAAACAAGATCTACTATCTCGTAAACTAAATTAAAGATTGTCACACATAAAGCTTTTCTTTCATAAATTACGATCTGCGTACCTTTTTCTCCTCTTCAGTTTTATGATGGTAGCCTCCGACAGGATCGTTCGTAATGTAGAAGGGATGGTATCTCGCAGGTGCGTTTGGATCGGAACCTCCCTCAACTACGAACGTATACTTTTTGCCACGCACTACGTTGATTTCTGGGATCAGAAGTCCGTTGATATACCACGATATGCCCCAACCAACATGACCTGTAAATTATTCCATAGCAATACATGTCACTTAGTACAGTAGTTTGGTGTCTTTTTTATGCTTTATAGGTTTAAGCGTTTGGTCACAACCCCATCTGATGTTAACGATGTCGATGACGATGTGGTCGAAAGTGGTACACACGCTAATTCTAAAGGGAGCCGACTCACAAGTGCGTGTGCCGGAACACACTGACAGGTGCTTGGCGACATATTTTCAAACTGAGGGTGGTAGCTAGCGGGTGGCGTACTTAGAAAAAGCCCTACCAACATGGTGTGGATTCATGATGATGTTTTTCCTTCACCGGAAACTCCCACTCAGTTGTTAGGATTCGAACCTATATCCGAACATCCGAAAATGCTATGAACTAAGCCATCATCGCTGTATTTTTTTTTCGAACTGACTACGCTATTGACCTAGTAAGGTCTTAACAGCTTCACCGGACTACTACATCGCTGTATGTACTGCTGTAACTGCTCTGTTTCTATTGTATCTATAAAAGAGTAGCATGTGCAACATAATAATATGTATTGATTATGAGTTTCATTATGTACCTTCAGTAAAATTGATTAACGTGAAGGAAGAATCACCTGTAATAGCAGAATATCCTTGCTCGCCTCCAGTGGGTCCCATCTGAGCATAGAATACACCATCTGGTGGCTCATAGCACTGTATCGCGGGGATCTCCCACGGAGTTACTTTTGGCACCGGTCTAGGGGTTGGCACAGGATTAGGTTTTATCACTGCAGCCTGTAAATTAGATTTTATTTTTCGCTTTCACACAGATTAAATTATTTATTTAAAAAATATCATTTGTGTACTTGGCATACACACACTCTATACTCACGCTAGATGAATGCAAACCATGCTACGTAGCTTATGTTATCTACCTATATTAAAATAGTCAGTATACGGTTTATCACCAAAACTCATCAATATTATTGATGATTATTTGTTCAGCAAGTGTCAACATAACTATATCTCTCGCCCACACTAATACTTTAAATTCTATCGAAATTCTATCTTTAGTTTATCTAAATTATTTATTTCGCATCGTGTTATTACGGTTAAAAAGCTAGCTAATTTCTTTAAGCCGCTTAATTATTTGAAACTATTCCACTAATATACAATGATTTTATTGTAATATGTAAATTTATAAACACTTTTAGCCTGGTATAATTGGTATATAATGTATTTGTATGACATATAGGAAAATATAGTTCTACAGACATTTACAAGTACTTGTCTGAATAGATGAAATATTAAATAGCATTTCAAGACACAAGAGTAAATATCTGATTAAGATATAGCTTACAGTATTTTGGTGTGCTGGGCGCTGCTGAGGTGGTTGTTTGTGTGTAGGCCGTACAGGATGCTCTTCATCCTCCTCTGGCATGGGACAGTTCCAGACCGGAGGACGGCCGAAGTCGATAAACTTATTACCCTGTATATTACGCGGTTTATGTTCATTGTTATCTCGTTATAAGGTTCGTGGAGTAATTATGCACGACTATTGTGAGGAAAGCGGAAAGAGGGATCATTCGATTATCACTAAAATATATCATTTAAATAATTTGTTAATTAAAAACTGCAGAACAAAGTCGTTTATAGTAGCGCGTTCAGCATTGAGATGTCCATACATATTGTCAATCGATTCTTGAATGGTCTCCATGAGTTTATTAATATTAGATTGAAATAATAAGCTCTTTTACTTATTTGATTCGAAGTGGCCGAGCGTTCCTGATCATGAACGCTTCACTTTAAATATTAATTCTGGAGAAATCCTAATGCAACACGAATAACTCCTCGTTTACTGATTCGTTTATTCAGCAGTTCATCGAATTTGATTGTAGCGCAGGTATGATTCACTATATGGTTTCAACTGACATGCGAGTTTTGGCGGGATCTTAGTCTCTCATGTAGTGGATTTTATATTTTATTCATAACCTTGTGTTATTTGACTCTGTGTTTTGTAATATTGATGCTGTTTTACGTATTATATATAGTATATGTATATAGTATATGTATAGTATATAGTTCGGTTATTGTGCACAAGTGAAGTGGATAATACTACGAAGTACGAGGTTTGAGATGCCAGAAAAACTCCATGGAAAGTTCTATCAAGACGTCATTATCTTATTGGAATTATTATTGGATATTATATTGGAATTATCACAAGACACTCGTAATATCATTATCTATTCGAACATGGCAGTAATAATCTAGAAGAATTATTACCAAAAATAAAATAAAATTTGTTTTTGTGGCTATATTATTAAACCGTAAATAGAACTTAAGTTCTACTTTACTCATCTCAATCAAGATTATGTTAGGAATTAAACCTACCTAATAACTAATATTAATAATAAACAATGAAGTCGTAAAATACCCGCCGTCGTAACAGTGTAGATTATTGTCTTGAATATTGGCAAGGGAAACTGGCACACGCTGCTTACCTTCGTGTAATGAGGATGATAGGAGACCTCGTTCCAAGAGTTCAACGGTCCGATAGCCCATATGATGGGTTGAGAAGCGTTCGTGTATATCGGCAGGTCGAGTTCGTCAGCCGCTTTCAGTGTGCGCTGGTACGTCACTATAGAGTAACCGTTCACTACCGCCACGTTCAGAGTACGCACGGAATTTGTGTTTTTCTGCACATTATAAAAACCAACCAATTAATAAAATGGTCTAGTACTAATTCTTTCATGAGATCTTGCTTACTGATGCACACGCAATACTGACAACGAAAACGACAATGATTTCATTAGATAATATATGTAGAAATATTATTTTCTTTTCAGAGACAATTTCCTTAATTTGAAAACATAGAAATAATAATTATTATTTAAGTACTTAATTAATATTTAATCTTTATTTAAAATGGAATTACTCTTGAAATTTATTATTTTATATGCACTAGTTTCCTTTGTTACTTTCTAGTTTACTTTTCATTATTTTTATTTTTTTTCGAACTGACTACACTATTGACCTAGCAATGTCTTAACAGCTTCACCTGACTACTACTTGTCATTATTCATTTTGTTACTACACGTAACGTGTAATACCCTAAAGCTCTATTTTTGTTGTCGTTGTGGCAGCCTTCAAAGGCCAATACGTTTAAATATAATTTTACTTATTAATTTAATAACTCGTTTATAACAGTTTAAAACAAATATATACGTTGCAAAATATTTTCGCAATTTTAAAATTATTTTGTTGCAAACAGTAAGATGAAATTGAATAATGAGTATAAAATATTTAAAAATATGCAACATTATAAATGAAATAATATCACGAACGAGATTTAAATTCAAATGGTTAATTTGAAAAATATTGTATCTCACAGCGAGTCTGTCGTCCGGGCAAGCGCCGCTCTCTCCGGTGCATTGGCTCTTTGCGTCCAGGTAGTAATCGACCACGGATCCATTCAAATAGACCTGGTCCACCGACGCGACTGCCACGTCGCCTCCCACCATCTGAGACTCGTTCGGATTCCCGGATATACCGAAAGACATGTATTCACGATTCTCTGAAAATGTAATAATATGTGTGTAAAATGTGCTTTAATACTATACTTAACTCTGTGTCCGTCTTGTTTAATTCACTACTACTGAAAATCATATCAAAATATCCTTTATTCAATATAGACCCTGAGAAGGCGCTTATGAACATCAAAGCTACCACCGGTTCGGAAAACAACCCACTCATCGAGAAGAACCGACAATAAACTGGTCAATCTGGTTTATCGCTTCATGTTATATATTTTTACAAAACATGAATAGTTACATTCGTTTTTAGTGGATGCACAGAGGGGGGCGTCATTTCCAGACGTCACAATTGTTCACATATTGATCCACCTATAATAAATAGCCTTTAGATATTAAAACCCGCTTGACATGGTTCTTGAACTCACTAAGGGCTTGAAACACACTTGAAAAGGGCATGTTTTAAACTGACTATTATCAGAGCTTGTTCTATAAAATCTAATTTAGTTTATATTTGCATTATATTCTCTTTTTGAATTTAAAAGACAAAAAATTATTCAATAAAATCTATATACGAGAAGTCGTAGTTGTCTAGTGGATTGTCCGGTGGAATATCATTCCGATGTCCGCATTTTCAAATGAACATACAAAGTTATTGAATCAGAGCTAGTGAGTATTTTACTCTAAAACGCATATGGAAAGTTCTCGCGTTCATATTAACAACTGACTATTGCCATTTTTTACATCAGCCAGACAATCTGTTTGGCTGATGAAATATAGTTTTGTAATAGTTGTCTGAATAACATATTAAGAAATCAAACATTTAAAAGTAAGCTAAGTTCACTCATTTTTTTTTGTCTGTTTTAAAGTTGTGCCCCTGGTTAGGTGTCTGGCGACACTGGTTCCTAATTTAGAATGATATTATACATAACATATATAAAAATCAGCCATTTAAAATTAAATAAAGTAGCACCTATTTTTAGTCACATTTGCCTCCTGATATCTATACATCGCCCCCTAGTCTCGAACTCCGTGAGTGCGAAAGCGTTACAAGTACATAAAACACTACTCAAAACATAAGGTTTCATCCATTTAAAAATAAGATAGGTCTGGCAGCTCTGGGATCTTGGTTTAAAATAGGTGCCACAGCGAACCCGAGTCACTATTGTTCAGATAAGGGTGTCCGAACTCTTAACACAAATGATAAATCTTATTAAATTTTACAACATAAATGAGTTAAATTGATAACCAACTGAGTTTGGCGACGAGCTGTATGACAATGCTCTCGCCGGCGATCGCCCACCGGATCTCGAACCCGAGCTCCTCGTATAACACCTCACAGTTCAGCTTCGACTGAAGAAACACATAAACACGCACATTAATACACTGAACGACTTCACAAACATCTTCTGTTCTCAAGGCTACACAAAACTTCATTCTATATTAAGATATATAACAGCAAGATTTAATACAAGCTAAACAAAATGACTTATCAAAGTTATCTCTGATGTGAAATGATATTTGTAACAATATTTGTATCAATGGACTTTACAACTAAAGCCTTTATTGCTAAATCACGTGTAAAGAAATCAAGTTAGAACGTGCACTGACGGACAATCAATAATAATTCACTGAATAGAAATTAAGGAGCTAAAGAAGATATATAAAAAAATATAATACAGTGATAACAGTATATTTTTAATAAAAGTTTATTGTTTGTATATCCTATCAGAAGCAGCAACGTAATGTCAGATTTGTTTTAAACGCCATTAATCTGCCGATATTTCGTACTATATATATCATTAGCTCTAAATGTATAGTATTTTTATATTCTCAGCAAATTCATTTTGTACACCGTCTATATTATCATTGACACCCTTCGAAAATATATAATTTTCTTATGGTAATTCTGATAAATTTATCCAAAAACTTCCTCAAAAAAGATTCCTCTAGTTTCAAAATAAAGAAAACTTAATGTAATTTGATTTGTAGACAAATAATTGACGACAACTATTTATGTAGCCATGATTTAATTACTGCAAAGTGGCAAAGTGTCCTGCGACGGTTAATTTTTTTTCTGTTTTGATCATTTTTGACACGTGATTAACTGATGCATCAAGTAATGCACACATTTATTCATTTTGAGTTTATTTATTTTTATATTGAAATTATAACTAATATAAATAATATAATATAAATATAAATAATCATTACATAGTATAAAACAAAGTCCCCCACCGCGTCTGTCTGTCTTTTCGCGGTAAACTCAAAAACTACTGAACAGATTTTCATGCGGTTTTCACCAGTGGATACAGTGATTCATGAGGAAGGTTTTAGTATATAATTTGTCAAGGTTTTTTTTATAGTCAGGGCGAGACAGCGTGTGCCGGGTGCGATGGTATAATAATAATTATAAATAATATTAGGTTTTTACCTATGATATTGCCGTTTTGTATGAAAAAATTTAAACGAATTTTTTTCATGTATTTTTTATTTGTATTAATCGAAGTAATCACCCATGCAATCAATACATCTTTGCCAACGCAGTGGCAGTTTATTGATTCCCTTCTTAAAGAAATCAGCTGGACGGGAGGCAACAAATTCTTCAAAGGCATTTTGTACTGCCTCTCGGGTATTGAATTTTTTTCCCGCCAAGGAGTTATCCAAATTCTGGAAAAAGTAGTAGTCTGTAGGCGCAAGGTCTGGTGAGTAGGGCGGATGACGGAGAATTTCCAACCCCAGTTCTTGCAACTTGGAGATCGTCTGCTGTGCAGTATGAGGTCGCGCGTTGTCGTGCAGGAGCAGCGGAGACGAGCGATTGACCAATGCAGGTTGGAGATGTGCCAGCTTATCCATCATTGTGTTCAGTTCTTCACAGTACACATCTACAATAATGCTCACCCCGTCTGGTAAGAAGCTGTGATGAATCACACCGGCGCTAGACCACCAAACAGTGACCATCACTTTTCTAGGGGTGAATTTTCGTTTAGGGCATTGTTTAGGTGCTGAACCAGGATCCAAACAACTTGCTGAGCGCTTGGAGTTATCAAACAGAATCCATTTTTCATCGCAGGTAACAATGCGGCTCAAAATTCCTTCATTTGTGTGTCTGTTGAGCAGTGCAAGGCACGTCTCGACGCGTACTTCACGCTGGCGATCATTGAGTTCGTGGGGCACCCATTTGTCAAGCTTTTCTACCTTGCCAATTTGACGCAAATGGACCAATATTGTTTTGATGCTAACGTCGAAATCGGCTGCTAATTCAGCCGTAGATTGTGTATCATCAGCTTCCACAATCGCCTTTAATTCGTCATTGTCGACCAAAGTCTTCGGACGACCGCGAGGTTCATTTTTCAGGTCGAAATTCCCAGAACGGAAGCGAGCAAACCAATAACAGGTAGTGCGTTGGTTTGTAGTGTTAGCTCCGTAAACGTCGTTAATGTTGCGTGCCGTTTGTGCCACGTTGCTGCCACGACGGTACTCATATTCCATAATTACTCGAATTTTTAACGTATCCATGATGACAAAAAATATTGAAATGCGATGAAAATGTAACACTAATCAATAAACAAATGACTACTTTTGGAAAAAGAATTCCATGTTTTTAAAATAAAATTAATTTGAAATTAGAATTCTTAGCCAAACAAAAATTATTTTGATTTGAAAAGGCCAGTACTGCAGAACGGTAATTTCATAGGTAAAGACCTATTATTACTAGCTGACCTGTTTGCATCAAATCGGTTATCACAGGTTTCAATTGTATTTTTAAACGCGAAAAATTTTAATAAACTTAAAACGTAATTGCAGCCACATCTACCGTTTCCAATTGTAAATCCAAACTATCAAAGGACACAGTGTAACATATACTCAGATGGTATGTGAGAAATGTTTTAAAATAAGCCTACATCCCATTCGTAGCATCACCTACCGGGTTCAATTTAAAAAAAAACTAACCTACATATATAGGCGGTAATGTAAACAAAAGCTTGAGAGGTCTATGGACCCCCAGTTGGAACAAAATTCCTTTCCCTTTTTTTTAGACGTTTACAATACAGTCAGTATAGTTTACATTATAAAATATCAAGTTGATAGAGTTAATTTGTAAATTAAACGATAAAATATATTCATAAAATAAATAATGATAAATTAAACACTGAATAATATCATAACTATTTTCAACTTGTATTAAAACTGTTTCACACTCCATTGTATTGAAGAAAAATATAAATATTAAAAAGATATGAGCACGACGCGTCAACTGTCACTTGCTGTAACTATTTGTCTAAGAGCTAATAAAGTTTCGACAGCGAAATTCAATGAGCCAGTTTTTTTTTATATATCTTTACGTTCTTCCGAACAGCGTGTGGGCTACCTAGCTGCCAGTAAACGTTGCGTTTATTAGTGCATATCGCACCTTTACAGGAAAAAATATTGATTTTTATATAATTTTAGAATGTTTTGTTTTTCACTAAGTTTGAAACGCTACTAAAACATGAAATTATTATTGCCAGACATTTCTTTATTAACACTAATGTGCCCGATGCTATTTTTTGTAAATAAAAAAAGTTGTTCAAACCATGTTAAGATAGCTGTAATTTAAATATTATTTTATTTAGACATAAATGAGGGAAATTAAAAAACATGTCTAAAATAGCTTAGCTATAGCTATAGTTTAGAACATCACTGGCTGTATGATAAGGATAGCGATAATTGTGGAAGCGCCTGTTATAGACGCATGTATTCAAAATGGCGTCAGTCCCAAGTCATATGTCTACGTTTACCGTTGTTTTCATTGTTTATGGTGAAATCTCAATATCATAATGGTTAATACAATAAAATATGTTCTTTGCAATGGAAAAAAGAAAATGGTTTGAAATGAATTATTTTATTTATAAAGAATATCATCGGGCACATTATTGTCAATAGCAAAATTGTCTGGCAGTGATAAAAATACATGTTTTTAATAGCGTTTAAAAGTTACTGAAAAAAATGTTCCTAAAATTATTTATAAATCAAAATTTTAACCTGCAAAGGTTTGATGCGCATTAAAAAACACAATGTTAACCGGCTACCAGGTATCCTGAATCCTTTTTGGAAGGGCATAATATATCTTCACATTAAAGAACCAGGTTTTCTAAAATTCTCGTTCTTCCAACGTTGCTGGCAATTGTACTAAGGTGTCGCAAAAAAGTTTAGTTATATTAATTACAATTTTTTGTCCTTCGTTATCCTGGAGAACCCCTTGCGTTTTATGGGACAAAGAGTGTATACAAAAAATGTAATCTTGTAATATTAGTTATCACTGTGTCAAGTTTCGTCAAAATTTGTTCAGTACTTTCAGAGTTATACGTGTTCACAGGGACAGATAGACAGACAGAGAGACAAAAATTGTAAAAGGATTACTTTTGGCTTCTGTATCGATAACAAAGTCTATCCTGATTATAATTTTCAAAAATTATTTAATGTACAGATTTGGCTTTGTTACAGTTTTATTATAGTATAGATTATAGATATTATTTATTAATAGTGCGCTTCTACATCTACTAGCTTAAGCTAGAAGAATATTTATGAAGCTACGAAGAATATTTAGGAATACCACATGGTTATTCCAAAAAACTCTGAGACTATACGATAAGAGATGTAAGATTAAACGTTTTTAAGAAATAAAACTATCATTAAATTGAATTCAATAAATTAGTATGAACCTTAAGTGACTTACATAAAATACGTTATAGAATGATAAAAATATTGCAGTTATCTCAAAGTGCGCTGCTACGAATCTGATATTTTATTATGTAACACAAGACAGAACATGTACAGTGGATATGACATCAAATAAAATTCTACTCTCCCGATAGCTGGCAACAAGGCGCGGCTGTGCTCCGGAGCCTGAATGTCTAATCACACTGATCAAGGCCGCACCCCGAAACCACATGTAAAATAGTACAAATATTTCTTAGGTGTATTTATTCTCACAAATATAGCAGCAAAATCCATTTTTATTTTATTTATATTAGACTTTCCGCAAACTGGTTAAAGTTAGCTCATAGTTTAATACTTGTCGAGTGTTTATTAAGAAATATTGAGGGAGCGGTGTCGCGAGCGGACGCACTCAGAGGTCAAGACTCATTAAAACTTTCCACTCGGCTTCGCTACAAGTTCTGTCCGCTCCACTCCGGGATAAGTTTACATTTAAAACTACTCGATAGTCGCGGTTTTTATCACATAATTTCCGAGTAAATATTGAACAGAAAATTTTAACAAGATTACGGAGAGAGAAACATTTATAAACAATGTTATATCCAAGAGGCTACGCTAGCTGTAGTTGCAAACGAAATTTATTTGAACTTACAAATTCGAGATTTCGTGAAAGGATAACTCTGTAACACGATTAGAACGTAATTCTAGGGCAATTTCTATGATAACTTAACAAACACTGTCAAATCGACAGTCAAATTCAATAAATTCTGCGCTATATACCAAAATAGATCAATTCTTTACTGGGCATATGCCATCATGACAGACGAAGCGTAAACTAAGGTTTAATTTTTATAATATTCTGTAACAATTGATACTGACATAATTAACTAAAACGAATGCGAACGAATATTAAAGTTTTAAGTAATATTGGTAACGAGGAGTTTCTGAGGTACTCGGTTAAACTATCATTAGTTATTGACTCAATAAAGTTATCCATAAGATAAGCTGTCAGTGCGTTTCTGAGTACACAACGAGTTGTTAAAAAACTATGAATCCCATAACTAGTTCTTTGATGCTCACTAGATGGTTCTTTTTAAGAAAGAGTGTTAATAATTGGTTTTAATTATTTCAATTCCTAACTTATAGTAGTAATATTATGATTAAAAAATACTTTGGAGATTAGTAGATGGTTTAATTTTATTTTATAATTATTTACTTATAAATTGAATTATTTTAGATACCAAACTTTTCAATTCGTTAGTTGTTCATCAATGACATGTCATTGTCAAGATATTAAAAAAACTATTTAAAATGTCAAAACTTATCGAATAGTTAAACGCCCAGATTGGTCAGTTCAGTTTAACGAAGGTTTATGGTATGATTGTGTGTTCAGAAAACTAATTTGACAAGTTATCGAACCGATAACGCTATTGTACAGATAAATGTGACTCAGAAACCGGGCATCAATCCGATATAAAGAAGTATGTTTAATATCCAGTGAAAGCGGGTCGACATAATCCCTGACTACGTAAGGTATTACATTTAGAAAAAAGGTAAGTGGAGGTCATCGGGTCAATTCTTGAGACAGCATTTTCTAGTAGATTTGAAGCACCGGCTGGTGAGAGCGCGCGACCTGCGTGTTATAAGGCCACAGAGCAGGTCAATTGCCTGTATCGGGGGACCTCAAATCGTACCGATATCGATTTACAACTGCCTTAGTGATAAGAGGCAAACAGAACCGATTCGTTAAATGTTATAGCGGCGTATTTTACCTGCGAATACATCTGCGTTGGATTGTAGCATAAAGCTGAATAATAATAAAATACAGCTTAACGTCATCTAGTGGCGAGTGTAGTAAAATAAATAACATCCCATTCTCTTCTTCTATACATATATATCTTCTATTTCTATACATATAATAAGAATGTAAATCTAACGTGTCTGTACTTTTACGATTTTCGTGAAAACAAATCGCTGCAGGTAACTAGGAAAAGGTAATAAAAAATAATTTTAATCATTTTTAGAAATGTCTGTCTGTCTGTCTGTATTTATAAACACGCATCCCTGCTAAAGTACTAACTTAAAATAAAACCATAAAACATATCTTCGGGAATAACTTAGTCTTTGTTTCATTAAAATCAGTTCACTCTATCAAAAGTTATTGTAATTTTAATGATGACGCGGCGTGAGTACGAGAGAAAAGTAAATAAGTAAATGATACATTCAGATGACTTTATTAATCACACTGTTTTTACATAAGGTTCCAAACGGACGTAGTCGCGGGCACACCTAGTGGTATATATACGTTTTATTTAATTAATCTTAACATTTTGTTCTTTAATCTTTATGGTTGATTAATGCCCGGTTTCTGAGGTACTTTAGTCGTAGTTTATCTGTTCAATAGCGTTATCGGTTCGATAACTTGTCAAATTGCGTTTCTGAATACATAATCATACGATAAATGTCAGTAAAACTCAACGAGCCATTTGAATGTTTATCTTATGGATAACTTTTTGAGTCAATAACTATTGGTAGTTTAACTGAGTGACTCAGAAACCGGGAACCAGTGATTTGAAATAACTGGAGACCTAGTTATTTAACTAAAGAAAGTCAGTACTGACAAATCGTGACATAATGACATGTAGAGAACACCCCGATAGCAAGGTAACCCACAAAACTACACCTCTTTGATTTGTCCCGGAGATGTTCCATAAATACGTGACGCATACACTCAACTGTTTCATACTTCACACAACTGTCGGCGATAACAATTAGTTATGGAAAAAAATCATTTTAATATGCTTGAAAGAAAGAAACAAAATATGTTTATTGCAGCAAACACATGGATAACACAATAGTAGAAAAATAGAGTTACAGAAATGTATATAATATAGAAAAGGAATAAAGAATGTACGTTAAAACATATTAAAATTATACCACGGTTTAACTGCAAAGGCGCACAATTCAGCATGTGCTGACTGCCCCCTTTACAAATAACCCCAGCGCTGATCTTCCATTGTGGCCAAGCGGGTTTATGTATCTAATAACAATAACACTATGATAATAATATTATAATAACACTATAATTGTGAAGTTTATTATGTAAGTATATGTATGCATATAAGTAGATATTCATACAAGAAACAAAGTATTAAATAGGTGAGATATATAAATTAATAGATAAATAAAGAATAAATAAAAAGGTAATGGGATTATATCGCCAAGATGTCCAAATTATAATTTTCGAAACACGCTTAAAGCACTTCTCTCGACGCTTACTTCCTTTGGACGTCCCGGGTATTTATGCAATTGGGTATCTAGCTTCCTCACGGGCGGAAGCATAAAAGTCGTAGTCGATGGTGCATGCTCCGATTTGAAGCCTGTGAATGCTGGTGTCCCACAAGGCTGTGTACTATCACGTACTCTCTTTCTTCTGTATATCAATGATATATTGCAAGTAAGCAACATTCATTGCTATGCAGACGATAGTACTGGGAATGCTCTATACACTGGCCATGCTAATATTTCACGGGACCGCGCTGTTGAGTGCCGGAATCAACTTGTGTCTGAAATGGAGACGTCACTCGAACACGTCTCGCATTGGGGTAGACAAAACTTGGTCCATTTTAACCCCACAAAGACACAAGTTTGCGCCTTTACCGCGAAAAAGACAAAGTTTGACGTAATGCCTAGCTTTCAGGGACTCCCCTTAGTCGCCAAGCCCAGTATTAGTATCCTCGGCGTTGACATATCGAGTGACGTTCAGTTTGGTGGTTATTTGGAAAGCAAAGCATTGTTGGCCTCCAAAAAACTAGGTGTCCTTAATAGGGCAAGACAGTATTTCACACCAGAACATCGTTTACTACTTTATAAAGCGCAAGTCCGCCCACACATGGAATACTGTTCTCACCTTTGGACTGGAGCGCCTCAATATCAGCTGCTTCCGTTTGACCGCATCCAGCGTAGAGCGGCTCGAATCGTCGGCGACGAGGTAATATCCGATCGGCTCGACTCATTGGCACTGCGTCGGACATCGCGTCTCTTTGCGTTCTTTATCGCATTTATCACGGCGAGTGTTCAGAGGAGTTGTTTGGACTTATACCTGCCGCTACATTCCACCATCGTACTACCCGCCTAAAACTAAAATTTCATCCACACCACCTGGATAAGTGGAGGTCTTCCACAGTGAGGTTTTCAAGGTCGTTTCTGCCTCGTACTTCAACCTTGTGGAATCGACTCCCAGCGGTGGTATTTCCTAACAATTATGAATTGCAAACCTTCAAGAAACGCGCGTACACTTTTTTAAAAGGCCGGCAACGCACTTGTGACTCTCCCGGTGTTGCTAGTGTCTATGGATGGCGGTGGTCACTTACCATCGGGTAACCGTTTGCTTCCTATAATATAAAAAGGGGAGTCGAGTAAAAACGTTCTTAATTTATTTTTGAATATAATTAAACTAGTTGCAGATCTTATAGGCGGTGATATATTGTTCCAGCACTTACTAGCATTGTATCGAAAACTACCTCTGAAGGATGATGTAGAGTGACGTGGAGTTAATATCTGTGTAGATAATATTCTACGCTCAGAGGCTCTATGACTTCCTACCCAACTATATGTATATATGTATTGTGAAGCAGAAACGTGAACAAGCATTTTGGACCCGTTGTATAAGACGAGATGTTCTAGCGAGTAATCGAGGCCCGTACACAATATCAGAAAAATTTAGCTTTGAAAAAACTAAAGTTTCTACAAGTTGTAATGGTAGTTCTTCACTCAGGAATGGTCTCATTTTATACAGAACTTTTAATCGATAAAGACAGTTTCGAACACATTCAGCATTATGTGTCTCATATCTTAACTCGGAATCCATGATTAAGCCCAGGTTCCGTGCTGCTGAAACGCGTTTTATTGGCTCATCCATAACCATAATGGTTTTGTTAACTAAGGGAAGATGGCTAAGGTGATACTTAGTTCCTATTATCATATATTTGGTTTTAGTAGGGTTTACCTATGAAATTGCCGTTCTGCAGTACTGGCCATTTCAAATCAAAATAATTTTTGTTTGGCTAAGAATTCTAATTTCAAATTAATTTTATTTTAAAAACATGGAATTCTTTTTCCAAAAGTAGTCATTTGTTTATTGATTAGTGTTACATTTTCATCGCATTTCAATCTTTTTTGTCATCATGGATACGTTAAAAATTCGAGTAATTATGGAATATGAGTACCGTCGTGGCAGCAACGTGGCACAAACGGCACGCAACATTAACGACGTTTACGGAGCTAACACTACAAACCAACGTACCACCTGTTATTGGTTTGCTCGCTTCCGTTCTGGGAATTTCGATCTGAAAAATGAACCCCGCGGTCGACAATGACGAATTAAAGGCGATTGTGGAAGCTGATGATACACAATCTACGGCTGAATTAGCAGCAGCTTTCGACGTTAGCGTCAAAACAATATTGGTCCATTTGCGTCAAATTGGCAAGGTAAAAAAGCTTGACAAATGGGTGCCCCACGAACTCAATGATCGCGAAGTACGCGTCGAGACGTGCCTTGCACTGCTCAACAGACACACAAATGAAGGAATTTTGAACTGCATTGTTACCTGCGATGAAAAATGGATTCTGTTTGATAACCGCAAGCGCTCAGCAAGTTGGTTGGATCCTGGTTCAGCACCTAAACAATGCCCTAAACGAAAACTTACCCCTAGAAAAGTGATGGTCACTGTTTGGTGGTCTAGCACCGGTGTGATTCATCACAGCTTCTTACCAAACGGGGTGAGCATTACTGCAGATGTGTATTGTGAAGAACTGAACACAATGATGGAGAAGCTGGCACATCTCCAACCAGCATTGGTCAATCGCTCGTCTCGGCTGCTCCTGCACGACAACGCGCGACCTCATACTGTACAACAGACGGTCTCCAAGTTGCAAGAACTGGGGTTGGAAGTTCTCCGTCATCCGCCCTACTCTCCAGACGTTGCGCCTACATACTACTACTTTTTCCAGAAGTTGGATAACTCCTTGGCGGGAAAAAAATTCAATACCCGAGAGGCAGTACAAAATGCCTTTGAAGAATTTGTTGCCTCCCGTCCAGCTGATTTCTTTAAGAAGGGCATCAATAAACTGCCACTGCGTTGGCAAAGATGCATTGATTGCATAGGTGATTACTTCGATTAATACAAATAAAAAATACATAAAAAAATTCGTTTAAATTTTTTCATACAAAACGGCAATTTCATAGGTAAAGACCAAATATGTAGAAGGTTATAGGCGAATTACGGCTTGACCAATTTACAATTTTTATTATTTCCTCGTCAATTACACTAATAGCATTATCGAGGCTTTGAGGCTTAAACGATATATAAAGTTGCAAATCATCTGCATAGATGTGATATTTACAATTTAATATGCACTTGGTTATATCAGAGCTATAGAGTGCGAATAAAATAGGTCCTAAGACAGAACCTTGTAGAACGCCTCTGGTGACAGAACGCGGTGCGAAATGTATAACTAATCTATAGAAAAGAGTGTGCAGAGCGCCGGTTTGCTTGCAGACGCTAGTCACGTGTCACATACTTTCAGTGAAATGCTAAAACCACATATTTGTCTCTTGACAGTAATTTGCGTTCCTTAATTTGAGCAATTAGTATATAGATAATTGACTCCAATTATAATTTAACCTGACCTGGGTGCATGTACAATTAGCAAAAACTAAGGAGTGGGAAGTGTGGAGAGGGGGACGGCTAAGCTCGCAAATGAACAAGCAAATTGAATTGCAACTAATCGTAAGATATTAAAAAAAACAAAGATGTCAGTTTTGTAATTAAACTTTATTAATCCGAACAGAGGCTTTAATATTTTCAAGAAGAATGCTTAATATATAAATTGCAATGTTTTACTAAGACATCGTTACGCATTAATTTCATTTACGCACAACTTGAGAAATAATTTTATAAGACTCTTAAATGACAATAAAACATTTAGTAACACTTCGCAAATGTTTATATACATATTTACAGATACAACACTTTATAGTGTCTTTGTTTCTTTTACAATAACTAAAACATTAACATCTGCTGAGTATTATCAGGTGTTATATAAGAATTTATATACGATGACGGGAACATTTAAAGCAGTATAGTTTTAGCATCGATAAGTAATGTCCTCTGTTTTAATATTAACAATAACGTTAGATTATATTTGTTTGTATATTAAGTAGCTAATTATTCGCGTTTAAAACTAAAATTTAGAACGCATAGAACAAAATGATCTCTTACCTTATGAATTTAGTGGCACTAGTCGTATAAAATCTAACATAAAAACTAATGCTAACTATTGGCTCTGCCTGCGTTACGTTCCAATACAATGTGACTGAATGTTAATTGCTATACTACAGTAATGAGATTAATGAAAAGTATAAGGCCTTATTTATGGCCATTTGATTTCGTATTTCGTAAAAACAAAGCGATAGTAAAAGTAACCATATATCTACTACAAATTCTCCAAACTCAAATTATTGATCAGTCACAATGTAAACTTACATATATGTAAAGGCTCACTCGTTGAAGGACTTTGCTAGCAGGTATTCGGAGCAAGCATGTTTTTGCTTTGCTGGGACTAGGTTATGGTTATTCATAACCTTATAAATAATACATAATCTTAATATCTTGAAGTCAATATTTAGCTATTTTATCCATCGCTTTACTCCAATGAAATAGGTAATCAATATGCGGGTTAGATGATAGAGAAATTATAAAACTCTTCTTAGCAAGAACGAGATATCAGAAATGAATCAAATAAGTGATTGAATATGAAATGCATTATAAATTAATTAATATATAGGAATAGTCACTTCTACGTCGTGGGTTCTATGGTGTTTTTATTTTACTTATTAATTTATGATCGGCACAATATATTCTATGCTAATCGAGTATTGCCACGGAGTATCGGTTACGATTTCAGAGCGTGTGAGTGTATTCATGTGAAAAGTTATACTTCTTTGGTTTAGAAATGAATAAGAATGCTTTTACAGATTTTAATCGTTTTGAACCGCACCAAAAGTTCTAAGGACGAAATTTGAAACAAGATGTAAAACTATATTCATATTTTAAAGAAAAAGTGCACTTGTTAATGATGTATTAATTACATCGGGGCACGCAACCTCATTACATAGTACAAAACAAAGTCTCCTACCGCGTCTGTCTGTCTGTCTGTTCGCCATAAACTCAAAAACTACTGAACAGATTTTTTTACGGTTTTCACCAGTAAGCACAGGGATTCATGAGGAAGGTACCTAAGTATATAATTTGTCAAGGTTTTTTATCAGGGCGGCACAACGTCTGCCGGGCCCGTTAGTTTAAGCTAAAATTCACTTTCAATTATTTCTCACATCATTCCAATAAAAGTATAACTTCAAAAATAATCTAATTAATGTTTTTTTTCAACCCCTATGCACCCTAAGTATGTGTATTTCTTATGATGTGTTCTCTTTTGCTCTTTATAAACCGACACGTTACATATGAACATTACAAAAACATGTATTTTATTTCTGAAACGTTCAAAATTGTAGTCGTAAAAGACCTCCTTATTTAAATAATCATGTTCGTGCATAATATATGCAGAGGAACACGAGCGCCCCTAGCGCCGCTACCGGACAGACGGCGCGCCGCGTTAAACAATTCCGTTACACGCAAAAACATGTTCATGTCGATTCAGCAGCTTTATATAACGTTTCACGGTTTATTTCTACGTGTAAAGATTTACTTATATTCGAGTCAGTTATTATCACAACAAATAAAAACGAAATGCATTATTTGCATGCAGTGGACTGCATATTATTTGAGACATCGTTGTTCTGCTGCTTATTATCCGTTGCCCATAATTATTCTTGATTTTATACCGGTGTTATGATAACGTGCGAACAAGCAGATATTATGCAACAACTGATAAGTGTGAAAGGGAGAAAATATCATGATACGAACAACAAATAATCATTTCATTGTCATTATTAAAAAATTGTGATATAATATAAGCCAGTAAATTACCCAACAACACAACCGACTAATACATTATTCATTATTACTGTGTAGCCGTTCACGAGATGACTCTAATGATTTCGTATAATTTACTTCCGACTTCAAGACTTTTCTATTAACATCTGAATATATATAAAATAAAATTGTAGACAAACAAGGTGCCAACGAAATTTAGTATTTACATTATAACATTAGAACAGCTACGTATCTCAGCACATTTATACACGTTAATTAAACAATACATTTAGATATGGTTTTTAGTTTATTTCAATCAGTGAGTACAATGAAATTGATGATTTTATAAAAGAGAGCGTGACAAAGAGTGAGTGAAAACCTAAGAGTTCTCTCAGTGGAGGACAGGCCGTGCGTAAAGGAAACCCCGACGGCATAAGGATGAGCAAACATCACAGGACATTCATTTCTTTCATATATAATATCTAGAGTGAGGGCTTATTATCTGTCTGTATTGAACGTATATGTTTTATACAGCATTTTATAAATGTGTTCGTGTTTGATAGCATTGCCTGATTTTGTTACAGGTAAAGGCTAAGTGAATACGCGGTTTTACCACAGCTAAAGCAAGGTTATCGCGGGAATGAGGTGACTGTACACCGAGTAACTTTTCCAGTAATAACCACTTGCGTTTAATTATTGGATTAGACCCATCATAATTGAAATAGATCTCACATACTTTTATACATTTGTCAATAACTGAATCGATACCTAGCAGAGTTAATATTATAAACTACATAACTGTGTGTTAATAAATAATTGGCAAGACATGTTTGTTGATGACATTTTTTCAATGTTAATGTTTGCATAACGTCTGAATTTTTGGTTTAATATGTATGAATACTTTAACTTTGAAAAAGCAGACGCCGCGCTACGAGACCGCGTCAAGCTTTAGATGTTGTTTCCGAATTAACTAGGTCGAAGTATTTATTAAAATCATTCCGCTGTTCTCTCGCATTACACGTAAAATAACAAGTTAGAATAATTACATATCATTTGAATAATACAAACATTTCACAATAAAGGTATACAGAGATGTAGTAAACATGTTTCTAAAACCGGTCATACACGTTCTTGCAAATTTGACAAGTTTGCATTTATAAACATTTTGCACAAATACACACATGAATTTGTTTTGAGTAAAGAATGCTTTAATAATGCAGAAACTTTACCCTCACGCAGAATACTATATACAATAATGGCATAGCCAGTCCTAAAAGAGCCCGGTATCGAAATATGTTATTACTGCTGCTTGCTGCTACTGTTATCTAACAAGTAAACATTCCATGAAGTATATCATAGAACCCACTAGGCACTATCGTAGTTTATTCGATTTTTATTTGATGAGACCCTACGTCATTGGCAGAATCGACAGGGCGCGACGACTGTAGCTACATCCTTGATATGCAAACTTATAAACTGTACAATCACGTGTGTAAATAGCTTAACAGTTTGTGAATAAGCTCAAATGAAGCGTGAACCGTGTGTGCAGCACAACACTACACGCCACTACAAAATTAATCTATAAATATTATGAAATTTTAGCTGACTGATGAAACATTTACCACCGTGTGGATTTTCTGTCCCCACCTATTGAGCAAATGAAAACGTTTTACCAGAGTACCGCATGCGATGTACTCGCCTATATTGTTGCAAATTAATTTAGTATTTTATGAATGTAAAAATAAAATTTTACATGTAAAAGTGATTAGAGATAAATTAGTTACAATAGCGAAAATATACGAATACACACACAGACACACATACTCGTATAGGTATGCAGGTACCTGTGACATAACATCGTTATCTTTATTATAGACATTAATTTTTGTTGAGTGAAACTATCATCGCGCCTGCACTCATCTATCCAAAATGAAAAACAGCAGATGTAGTGTAGCCGAATGCGCCAACGACCTCATATTCAACTTGATTAAAATGTATTAAGAATTAGTTGGTTAATGTTAAAAATTCAATAACGGCATCCCTGTAGAATGCCTAGTAAGAATAATAGAAAGAGAGCGAGTCACGCGTTAGAGAGTGACGAATGATAATGTTAAATGGAATGAGAGTCGACAGTCGCTTCACTGCTCGACGAGAGAACGAAATGGAAGGTAGGATGATTAATGTATTGCAGATAATGTGAAGAGGATGGGTTTCGCAATACGAGATGAGCCACATCGCATGTTTACGCAACCGCTGGTCGAGCGCGCCGCTCACTGCGACCCTGAACTGACAAGTGGGTCAAGGTCACCGGGCGCCGCCGTCCGCCGGTACCGTCTCTCCTCTGCCGCCTCCTCGTATCTCAGCTGCCCAACTTCTGACGGGCTCTGCAGGTAATAAGCCTGCCGCGTAAGCGGAATCCCACGCGTTTGATAATCCTGCAGTCGAATGAATTGCTGCTGTAATGGTATCTGAACAGGCTGTTGATAGTACTCTTGAGAGAGTTGTGCACCTTGAAGTGCTTCTTGTTGATTGTAGATTGGGTTGTGGTCATATTCTCGTTGGATTTGCTCATTTGGCAACGTGAACTGATAATACTCTGGTAATGCTCTGTGTGTATCCTGTTGCCCGGCAGTATGGTATGTCTCTCTGCCTTTGGAGTCTCCTGGAATGATCTCTTCCGTCGGTGGGGAATAGTTGTCAGCTCTTCGGTAAAGGGCGGAGCGGTCGGCTGGTGACTCGCCTACGAGAGCTTGGAGGGGAGCCGTTCCGGGGCGCAGGTGAGGCCGGTAAGTGGTGGCGTCGACACGAGCGATGGGCTTACGGGGTGTCGAGGGGATGGAGGAGTCCTTGCCCGCGGCCAGCGCCTTGTTGCGGCTCTGCAACAGGAATACTGCGCTCAGCGAGTCACAGGAGTGGAGGCGTAGGCAGGATGTTAAAGGAGCAGAGGCGAAGGGCTGGGAAGACAGGACGATCTATTATCGGGCAATAAACGACTTTTGCCTATACAGTAATCTATACTAATATATAAAGCTGAAGAGTTTGTTTGTTTGTTTGGTTGGTTGAACGCGATAATCTCAGGAACTACCAGTCCGATTTGAGAAAATCCTCGGTTTTAGATAGCACATTTATCGAGGAAGGCTTTAGGCTATATATCATCACGCTAAGATCAATAGAAGCGGAGCACCAATGAAGAATGTTTCAAAATCGGGCACTTTATTTCCTTTTGAGAGATTTTGTTAGCGTTAGTATTATATACGTTGCCATGGTAAGGTGGTAAGTTTGTATCACAAACATTTCCATAGTTTATTTTGTTTTCCTATTCAAAAAGTTTATACTACTTTTATTTCCAATTTTTTATTTGTTATCTATTACGTATTATAAAAATAAAGTTTGTGTATGTACAATTAAAATAACAACTTTTTGATGAATGGATATGGCTAAAATGATCAAAAAAAATGTTCTTATACTTTGTCTATATTTTTATATTATTATATTTTGTTTGTTTGTTTGTTCCGGGTAATCTCCAAAACGCCTTGACCTATTTTAACGGGAATTTTACTGCCAGATAGCAGAAATTATAGCGGTTGACATATTCTATTTTATTTGTCCGCGGCTTCGTCCGCATTGCTATTTCCAAAATGGTTGGACCGATTTTCACGGGGTATTCACTGGTAGATAGCAGACCTAATAAAAAGTAACTTCGAAAAAGGAGGAGGTTACTATGTTCGGTTGTATGTATTTTTTTTATGTATGTTAATCGATATTTTCGTCAGTTGTGAACCGATTTTAATGATACTTTTTTATTTAAATTGGTACACTATGTAGTGATTAAATGCTACCTGTGCATGTGAAATTGATCAAAAATATGTTACAACCGCGTGAGACGTATGCTTTACTGGACTTCAATGATGATGATGATGATGATGACTTCAATATACATAATTGAAAGTCATATATTTGTATGTAATATGAATTATATCATCTTTTTGGTCAATTTGGCGGCCATATTTGTTTTATTTACCGCGTTTGCGTCTACATAACTCAGTGATTATAGCATCGAATAAGAATAACTTAATTATATCAACAATATGGGCATATTATACCTATATCATAAAGGATTTAACGCAAATTGTCTGATAATGTATAGCTTAAAATTTTCATTACTTTCTTATATACTGTTAGTGAGCACTGAGGGTGGTATATAGTAGATTAAAATTTCAGGTATGTTGCTGATGATAAATCCCATCCCATTCGATATACTTTTAGTATTCATATATCTAATGTACACGTTACATGTTACAGTAGATGGCGTTCGTGTCGTAGTTACAAATGTTTTTGAAGAAGCATTTCTGTAATGTACACACCCACTCACAATTTTACATTTCTTCAATACATTTTTAAAAAGCGCGTGCGGAGCCGCGGGTGATATCTAGTAAAGTATATAATTTTGTTGTGTATGTATATTGGATAACTTGACCACTCCAGCGCTCTCTGTAAATATTTTACTCATAAGCAGGACGTTTAAGTATTTCAATAAACAATAAGAGAATCGAGAGATGAACTGCGAGAGGAACTGTTAACCACCAGGGTATACATCCACATCAGGAAAAATATTAGGTGGTCGGTGAACTATCAGTAGAGCCATTTATAGATTTATGGCAATTAGCAGCTGCGCGTGCTTTCGCTCACATTAACTTACAGTATAACAATAAAATACAGCTTAGCGCCGCCTGGTGGTGAATTATATTAAAATGAATACCATAAAATCCTTCTTCATAAAAAAAACTATTTAGATGTGGCAATGTTCATGGTGATCGGACATCGATTTAACTACATTTCACTGAAATTGCAGAAATATTTCAAAAGGTCTGTGTAATTTTGTTATCATTATCATTACATAGTATAAAACAAAGTCCCGTGTCTGTCTGTCTGTTCGCGATAAACTCAAAAACTACTGAACGGATTTTTAAGCGGTTTTCACCAGTGGATAAAGTGATTCATGAGGAACGTTGTGGTATATAATTTGTCAGGGTTTTTTTTATAATCAGAGCGGGACAACGTCTGCCGAGCCCGCTAGTTATAATTATATACAATATCAAAACCGAACGCGAAAAGTTAGACGCCGCGTCGCGTGGTGCGGCGTCGGTAAAAGCCACTTAATATAAAGATTCAGGACTCCTTCAGCTAAGCATAAACAACGTTTAATCTGATATTAAACTTAATTTCTACTAAGTAACAGTATCTAACGAGTATGTAGAGCAAATTTAATTTAAAACAATTTTCTTATACAACAAATATAGCGGAGCCGCGCGTCGCCATGCGGATGCAAAATCAAAAATACTTTATTCAGTTTAGATCCTGAGAAGACGCTTATGAACGTCAAAACTACCACCGGTTCTGACAAATAACCCACTCAAAGAGAAGAACCGGCAAAAAACTTGATCTGGTTTATCTTTTCATCACATATATTTTTACAAACATATACAGTTACATTGGTTTTTAGTGGACGCACAGAGATTAACTTCATTTCCAGACGTGACCATCGTTCACATATTGATCCACACTATAAAAACTTTTAGATATTAAAACCCGCTTGATATGGTGCTTGAATGCACTATCCATGTAATGTGCTTTGGGATTCTGTTATAAAACTTATTACTTAAAAAAAAATATTTTGGTCTTAGTGAGCCTGAAACATGAAATGACCAACTTGTTATTGTTTTGTTATTGCCATGCAGCGTCAACTTCCACTTCCACGGCGATGTACTCAATGCATTTTATATATTACAGTACGACCCGATAGATGTAATCATTTTTCATTTAATGTATAATAATTATTTTATCCTGATATATTCAACTTTTTATTCAACATTGTAATAACAAAATCTAACCGGGTACTAAGTGACACGCTAATACTAAAGATAATTCTATAAAGACGTCTAACTTTATTTAGCCTCCGGAAACCGCGGGCCGCACTCCCAGCACGTGGCGTTTATAAGCTTAATTGCAACTCACCAAATTATTAATAAGATTAATTCGATTGTATTCTAAAACCCGGTTATTAATATGTTTTAACCAAATTTATTATACCTAATAATAAATTTAAGACATATAATATCAGAGATTTAGATGCATCTCATTAACATTTATGTTTACACGTATTGTCATGATTCAACATGCATATATGTCATTTGAATTGATAATTCGTTGGCTATATGATTTTAGACTAGTTATTATTACAGAATATCGGTAGTAGTGGAAACTTGTAGATTATTTACAGTGGGTAATCCGACAATCATTTTGCAAGACAGTGGCGAACTATCGAATTTATTGGATTATAGAATATTGTCTAAGCCCCTATATAGTCGGGATTTTTTACAAAAGAATACCTTATAATCCGACAAATTACATCCAATGATAAGATTCTGTTATGTTTGTCAAATTTAGTAAATTAAACAACGCAATAGAGAACTTACGTTTTACTATAAAGTTAACGTCAATGCTATAAAACTCACAAAAAATAATAACTCACATTAGGAAATAACTGTGTACAAATAAATGTATATATGTACTAAAATAATCAAAAACTATGAAAAAAATAATAATATGAGTCAATCAAGTTGTAACCTGGTTAATCATGAATTATGTAGATTAGCGAACATTGTCAAAAAAATATTTAATATGTAATAATAGATACGTCAGATTGCATTGCATTGTACCGGATTAGACATATCAATATACGGCGGTCAAGAAACAGATGGGGGAGTCTCTAGCTCCCAGAGAAATAGAGGAAAAGAGAAAAGCGACGAGGGAGGAAGTAGTGGAAAGGTGGAGGCGGGACCTGGCGGACGCGCGGTACGGTCGATACACGATCGACGCCGTCCGCCCGGTCCTGCCGGATTGGTATAATAGAGGATGGGGCTCCCTGACGTTCCGTCTGGTGCAGGTCCTGACCGGGCACGGTTGCTTCGGTTGGTACCTGCACCGGATAGCACGCAGGGAGCCGACCGCCGTATGCCATCAGTGCGGCGTTGACCCGGACACCGCGCAGCACACTCTGTCTGAGTGTGCTGCGTGGGAGGAGCAACGTCGCACTCTGGCTGCGGCGATAGGGCAAGATCTCTCACTGCCGAGCGTGGTTGCGGCCATGCTCGGTAGTGAGGATAACTGGAATGCAATGACCTCCTTCTGCGAGGAGGTCGTCTCGCAGAAGGAGGCGGCGGAGAGGGTCTGTGAGCAAGACCCTCAAAGTGGCCTTCTCCGCCAACGGAGGACGGGCAGGAGGAGGCGTCAGTTTGACCGCCTCCTCCCACTGTAGCCGGACCGGGGAAGATGGGTCGGGGGGCCCATCTCCCCATTGCACAGGTCCGGCGGACGGAGGAGACGGCCGGTGTGTACCCGGCTATCTCGTAACAAGACGAGGCCTGGCGGCGGCGATTTCGCTGTTGGGCCAACCGCTGGGGCGGCACGATGAAGTCTATAGAGATCTCGTGCCGCCCCAACTATAGCGGCAGACGTACACCGTGGGGTTTTAGTCCGTGCGAGTCGGACAAAACTCACCCTCTCCCCCGAGAGGGTGGTGTATCCATAAGGAATTTCCCCACGTTAAAAAAAAAAAAAAATAAGGGTCCGGATTACCGGGGGTCCAAAGAAGTAGATATTGTAATGTTAATGACGACGCGACTTAAGTACGAGAGAAAAGTAGATAAGTAAATGGACTTAATACATTCAGATGGTTTTATTAGTCTCTATTTTTTACATTAGGTTCCATGCAGATGAAGTCGCGGGCACAGCTAGTTTGAAATAAAAATGAGTCATGTACTCTATTGATATAATTACTTGGACTATGTCTACAGATTTGAATGGCAGATTGTTGACAAGCGGTCAGTATTATTATATATATAATATATAACTATAATATAAACAATATATAACTAAATATATTTGTGTAATTATATATTTTCAAATAATATGAGGTTACGTTTGTATAAGTTCACGCAGTAGAGTTGAAGCAGTTGGTACGGACAGAACGGATGGTGGTGTATGAGCGCTGGTTGTATCGCTACAAATGTAGACTAAGCGGCCCAACAGTCTGTGACACATGTGTTTGGACTCCGTCCAAGCTAACTGCAGACCTTTCCATATTACTATTATGTAACAAACTCGGATATATTCCAACTTTTATTTAGTCATTTGACGAACAACGACATACTCGTTTAGGCTATTTTTTCTAGATATATAAAAATAGATCTGAGTTACCGACATAAACTATTATCGAGATAAAGATTGTACTACTAATTCCACGTAGCGTGCATACATATTTATTGTACTATTTTGTAGTATATATAATATTTATCCAAATAGTTGAATGTATTGCATATATATAATTGAGTAAGTTGTTAACCAGATAGACAAACCACCCTGAAGTAGAAATCTACAAAACAGGCCTCAAACTTAGTATAGAGATCATGTGTAATCTATAAGATATTTAGAAAAAAAAATGTTATTTTATCAATATATGTAAGCCTAGGATAAGTTGTTTGGCAATAAATATTATTATTATATAATTCTAGAAGAATGTCCAGAGGGATGTTATGAAAAATATGGCTTTATACGGCTCGTGGGTCAGTTTGAATTAGAGCAGCTCACAATTAGTCATTAACAACAAAAATATACTTTGTTTGATTTCACATGAAGTTGTACTATTTAATGTTGTTAATATGAGCATGCTTTTCTTCTCACCAAACGTTGTTACTTTCTATCTAAAATCTAATAAGCAGGTAAAAAAAGTAAAGTCCTTATTTGTTCTTGTTAAACACAGTAAAGGTTCAAGTTTACTATTATATAACCTACTCTCATCTATTATTCTACTATACTAACAGTATGAATCTCTTCCATTTTCTTGAAATTCGACTCGGTTTTGACTGTTGACTTTGTTACGAAAAAGATAATGAAATTCAATAAACAAGATCAGAACGCAACACGCGATGTATTATTAAATCACAATTACATTATACCGACCGTAACGTAATCCTCGAGATTTTGATTAAAAAAAAATGCATGAGAATATTTTGTAAAGCACGTTTAAAGCAGTTTAAATTTTTTTGTTCAGAAACAGAACACGACGGGAATCTCGACAAATCTGCAGAGATTAATCAGCAACACAAGTAATGTTCTGTCGACATCCAGTACAGTAAGCGTACTCACAGTGTAATAATGAAGTTACGTGAGTTTTAAACAAATATTATGTGTCGAAAATTTGATAGAGCTTCACACAAAACCACACGATATTATTAAATTACGTTCGGAGCTTGTACAAATAACGTAGATTATTTATTATCAATGCGGTTTCCCTTATAAATGTTATGCAGCAATGATAATTTATTAAACTATCTATTATAATCATGTAAATTTAAGGTATCTGTGCTTTTTAGATATTTATGAAAAAAATTGTTGCATGTGTCTTGAAATTAATTAATAAAATATATCAATCATTTTTAGAAACGTCTGTCTGTCAGTTTGAACACGCATCGTTGTTAAAGTATTGCGTTCACGATAAAACCACACCGAGAAAACCATATTCTCGAGTAACATTTAGCCTTAGTTTCATTAAAATTGGTTCAGTCTATTAAAAATTATTGTAATTTTAATGTCGACGCGAGTACGAGTGAATAGTAGATAAGTAAATGGACTTAATTCATTCGGAGGACTTTATAGTCACGGTTTTTTACATCAGGTTCCACTCGGACGGAGTCACGGGCACAGGCAGTTATGTAATAAAGATATTGAAATGACATAAAGTAAATTATTTTACATTGAATCGCGTGTGGGAACGTTAATAGCTATTACAAATCCAAGTTAGTGTCAGCTAATCTACTAATATTGGATTAGGTGTTGACCGGATTTTGATCCAATGTCTTCAATATCGAGCGGACGCGGTGTTGTCTCAGAATACACAGGCGAGTTCAGTTCAATGCAGTTGTGTCTTCAGGTCAGTGAACACTATTAATTGATTGTAAGGTTGATTGCACGCGGTCAACTCCAAATTATCCCATAACTTAACTCAATAATTATATATTGGTACGATGATGATTATTAGTATTGATGTAGCATAGAGTTATTTCGTTATATCGTTTGAAAACTACCTCTGTATACAGAGTACCTTTTTCTAGTGTATTGAGAGTGTGGCAATACATCGATCATGTGATGTATATTTACCTTTCGGAATTCAAATAAAAGTATAAAAGTGGAAAATCAGAGCCAAATTAGTGCCTCGAGTAGTATATTCGTGGTCGACGCAAAAGACTGTTTCATATTTCTTTTTATATAAACAACATTTGTTTTAATAATACGATTGCTAACACGTGTCGCTCATACATTACTCTCACAGACTGAATCACCTGCAGTGCCGACATTCACATACGATATCTTTCACCAGTCTGAGCTAATTTCGACACGTAGTCTATAAATACAGGTTATCACTCTAATACTGTATGTTTAAGTTAGTATACTCATATATGTTTGTATGATTCTATTTTATTGAGCATAGACACGCATGCATATAAATTGGATAATATAGGTGTGCCTTGTAAATAAATAAATAAGCAATACGATTTGATATATATGAGAGTCGGTTTACTTCGTATATAGTATTATACGAACGTATCTCTAAATAGTAAACTCACAATACTACACTAACCGAATGAATCGAATTCGTAATCCATTTTGTGCCGAGGTATAAAAATTAAATAATGCTTCAAATGATTAGTAACAGATAGCAGTTCATTTTTAATATATTACTAATATTTTTAAAATCTATAATAGCTAGAGATTCCAGACATAGAGTTCATGAACCGTTAATAAAATTATATCCTAACGAGACTTTGTGCTGAATTAGCATAGACAAGCAGACTCCAAAGCTACCCAGTTAACATAAAGCGCTCAGTTTTGGCTCGACATCGCGACGCTGCTAGAACGCCGCGGCTCGCTAAATCGAGGGTATCGCATCCAAGGGTGACTATACACTTTCTGTTTGATGCGACAAACCATATACCTCTCTGAATTATACTATTTTATATTTCTATATTCTGAAATTAATAAAATATAAAACAACATGTGGAGTTAGGAGACCCCCATCAGCAACGCAGTTCTTCAACGTAAAAAAAAGAAGCCTAATCAAATCATTTCATTTAATATTTGAAGAAAAGTATTCATTTAATTAATATTACCTATAAAAAAGTAAATTACAGATTGTATTAATAAAATGCTAAATAAATAAAACAAAAACAGATGACAATTAAATTTCCAAGCGTTCAGTACTGAGGATATACACCTAGCAGCGCGATATGCTCGTAAGCTAAAACTTCGATACTCGCACGCACATACATTCTCCTATACAATAGAAACAAAGAAAGAGAGATAGAGAGAAAGTCACATGAAACGGGCACAATACTTTTTTCACCGTGACGATTTCTAACAATCAACTCATTTTTTTTTTGTTTTTTATATTAACGTAGGAAAATCCCTTATGGATACGCCACCCTCCCGGGGAAGAGAGTGGGTTATGTCCGACTCCCATGGACTAAAGCCCCACAGTGTACCGTCCGACCGTATTGTTGGGGCGGCAAGGGATCGATCTACGCTATTCCCCTCCGGCTCCGTCCTACTAGGGATACAGGCTATGTACACACCAGTTGCGTCCCTTTGTCTGCCAGACCTGTGCAATGAGGAGATGGGCCCCCAGGTCCATCCCCTCAGGTCCGGCTACGGTGGCGGAAGGAGACAGGGAAATCGCCGCCTCCTCAGAGGGTCCACTTCACGGGCTCTCTCTGCTGCCTCCTTCTGCGAGGAGGTCATTTCGCTGAATCATCCTGAACGTTAGGGAGCCCCACTCCCTCTTGCATCACTCCGGCAGGACCGGGTAGACAGCATCTATCGTGTATCGTCCATACCGCGCGTCCGCTAGGCCCTGCCTCCATTGCGTCATCGCGTCCTCCCTCCCTACCCGTCTTCTTTCTTCAATCTCCCTGGGATCCGGAGACTCCCCGATACTGTGCCTTGCCGCCGTGAACTCGTACACGGCGGCAAGAACTCCCGTCTCCAGTTCCCAGGGTAGGGAGCCGGCGAGCGCAAAGGCCGCCGCGGAGACCACGGTGCGGTACCCCCAGATCGCCCTCAGTGCCACCATGCGCTGCGCAGCACGCAACGTCCGCACATTAGCGGTACCGAGAGCGTCTGCCCACACCGGGGCACCGTAGATGGCCATCGCCCGCACGACCCCCATATATAGTCGGCGGCACCCAGCACTCGGTCCCCCTATGTTGGGGAGTAGCCGACCGAGTGCCGCAGCCACCCCCACAATTCGCGGTCTGAGCCCCTCAAAATGGGGCTCAAACCGCCAGCGCCCGTCCAGGGTGAGGCCCAGATACTTCATCTGGGTCCCCACCCTGATTCGGCCACCATCCACCATTATGTGGGCTCCAGGAGGTGGGCCTCGCCGAGGCCCATGAAATAGTAGGGCCTCGGTCTTCTCGAGGGCCACTCTGAGACCCAAACACCGAATGCGCCCGACCACGAGGGTTGTGGCCATCGTGGCCAGGCGCTCCACCTCCCGCCAACTTTCTCCCCGGGCTACGACTAGGGTATCATCCGCGTAACAAATTATGCGCGCTCCGAACTGGAGCACGCCGCGGAGCACCCAGTCGTAGCCCATGTTCCACAGGAGTGGGCCCAAGGCCGACCCCTGTGGAACTCCCCGCCGCGTGACTCGCCGAACCATACGACCGTCGCCATTTATGTAGGCGACCTCCCTATCGGCCAAATACACCTCCAACAGCCACCACAGATACAGAGGCACACCGAAATACTGGAGTGCCTCCCGTATCACACTGTGCGGCAGGCTGTTGAAGGCGTTAGCGATGTCGAAGGACACCGCCAGAAGTCTCTCCCCTTGGAAGGTCGCCTCCATAGACAGCGACTTAAGGAGGGTCAGGGCGTCCACTGTGGAACGCCCTGCCCGGAAGCCAAACTGCGCATCCGCCACGTTCGGCCCAACTTCCTTCAGGTGCTAGACGACCCGGAAAGCAACAACTCTCTCCAGGACCTTTCCAGAGTCGTCCAACAACACCAAGGGCCGATACGTGGACGCGCAGTGCTCGGGGCGGCCCACCTTTGCCAGCAGGCATACCCGCCCCTGCTTCCAGGGTTTCGGGAACCGCCCAACCTCCAGACAACGATCGAGCAGTCCCCGAAACCACTCCCCTATATGGTCCAACGGACCAATCAACTCTTAACACAAGCCACGTTAAGAAGCTTCTTTCCAATATAAAGTAACATAAAATAAAATTGGTTTTACAAATAAGCAATATATTTAACTGTGTTTGTTTATATGTAAAGCCAAATTTTAAGCCTTAAATAAAAAACAACTATAATTCGTTTTCCAGATGGTATTGTACGCACCACGGAATTTCATTAAAGAATTCTATTTCGATATTCAGATGTAAAAATAAATATATTTGTATGTAATTTTCGAATTACACGACAAATATTGTAAGTTTTGAAGATGAGGCAAGTATTGTTGGTGTGTACGCAGCCTAATTCAGTCATTGTTAAACTTGAGAGTCAACTTGCATTTAGGTCATTTCGTGCCCGCTATTGCTATTTATGTATGTTGTTGTTACAATCATTATTTATTAATATAATTTATTTAGGTGAATATTACATGGGTTCGTTAAGAATGCATTAGAAGAGAAAGTTCCGATGAGATGTTTTTTCTTTATAGATTAGCTAATCCGAAGTGTCGGAGAGCGCGGTTCTGCTTAGAAGGTTGTATTCACTTGAGTTTACTGAACCATTACGAGTTATGATACGATATAATTATTTATGCTATTTATTAATTGCAGGGTTATATTATTACTATTTTATATAACTGTACAGTTTACTTTTAAACTGGTGTAAGTAAACGTATCAAGCTGTAATCTATTATGATTATAAATTTGTTACACTGTATATATTTTTAAAATAAATGAAACGTATATTACGTATATATACGTATATCAGTGTATTTAACGATTTATTTCTCAAACTTAAACATATTGTGTAAAACTGTAGTTACTTTTTTTTTAATAATTAGCTGTGAACATATACCGGGTGTTAGGAGACCGCTTCCGAAAACAGAGACAGACGATAGTACTAATGATACCTTTGATGATGGGACGGAAAACTAATCGATCCTGATTAAAAAAAAAATCATATTTTGAAAACGTTTTATTAGCATTATTTACGCTCCATCATGTTAGCACAGCTAAATGAAACGATAGTTTCATAAAAAATACATTACTTTACTAAAAAAAAAATAGTAATGTATAACAAAATAAAAAAAACAGCTGATACTCGGTCAACGAACGTCAGCTAGCGATCGTGCAAATACTTATTTACAACATTTAATCGTTTCTTTGATACCGCGCCCTCCAGAATTTACAACTTTATCGGTATTTTTTGGAGACGCCATAAAAAAATTAGAGGCAGCGTTCACAATAATAATTACAAGTAATTTTAGATAGATGTGACTGACATATCTCTTTTCAAATTATGGTATTGGACGGACTAAAAACGGAAACAATGGTAACGTAAAGTATAAGAATATTATTTTAAATTCATTCTGATAGATTAATTAACTGTCGATCATAAATGTAATTAATGTTAACTATGAAATTATTCTGTACCGTTTTATTTTTAATTTCTTGTACAAAATCAAAGATAAAGATTAAATAGTTTTTATAATTGTGGACGTGAGTATGTAATCAGGTTAATTTAATATTCTAATATAATTTTTGTAGTAACGAGCTTCTTGTTACGTCAGGGTACTATTGATTGTATAGTTGTATTAAATAATTAGAGTCATAACTTCTAAATTCCATAAAAAGACTAGTCAGTAGGGATAACTATGCTTAATATAAAATAAAATTTCAGAATGTCTAACGCTTTATTGATCTGTGGAAATTATCAAAGTGCCGTCAACTGCGGCGCGCAAGAGGATCAGTTTGTTTTGGCGGGATTCGGGATCGTTCACGCGCCCGAGCGTTCGATGACCCGAGTATCAGCTGTTTTTTTTAATTTTGTTACATTGCTTTTTTTAATATAATTTTTTTTTAATCAGGATCGATTTTTTTCCGTCCAATCATCAAAGGTATCAATAGTACAATCGTCTGTCTATCGGAAGCGGTCTCCTAACACCCTGTATATATTTTTAACAAATTATTTTAACAAGTCTAACAACCGTCCGTAACTTCGTCCGTGTTAAATTGCAATTGCAATAAGATATAGTTTAACACAGCCCAGTGGCGAATTACAATAGAATACATTGTATACAACCTACCAGTATAACCTATACTTATAGCACAGATTGTAATTACCTAATTAGATAACAGATACGTGTGCAAACTATCTTGGTAACAGGTCAAATAGTTTTGGAATGTATCAATGATATAGATATAGCAACATCAACACACTGTCGGACCTCACAGCCACTGAGGCATCACCGCTTCAATTATATAATATTTTCTATCTAAAACTATTTTCTAAGTAATTGCACGTTTCTGGCTTTTAAATAATGAAATTAAATAAAAGTAATGATATTATCTGCGCATTAGTTTAATTATTCAAAGAGTAGTTGACAATGAACTAGCGTATCAATCCCGGCGTCGCTTGCGATCTCTTAACACTTCATTTAACTTTGGTAAGCGGTTTCATTTAATCTGGATTGTTTGTTCGCACCACACCGGACTCAAATGTATGTGTTTTATTAAATCATTTAAGTCTCGCTTTATCTCCACGCTATTAATTCAAATAGGCAGACTAAATTTGCTCAATCGATTATATGCGATTAATGAGTGGAAATTTTCTCTTAGGCTGTTAGAATTCGAGTGAAGCTCAGCCAACTTTAAAATTACCTGAAAGTGAATAGTTCGAGTGGAAAGTTAGTTTTGGGGCCGCGTCTCGCTGCCGAGTACTTCAACTCCCGGCGCGACGCTCTCAGATTTAGACCGCGCTTGTACTATAGTGTAGCGTAGTGTACTCCGTTTCAAATTATATATTCCTCCATCTGATTATAATATTAGCAAACCGGTGCCATTTTAATTAGTGTAATGAGTAACTATAATCTCCAAAGCTTAATATTTGTGTAGTTTAGTACTTGGAATGGAACAAATGTTCGATTGATGGAAACTACACTTTGCGGTAATTCGGTTTATTTAAATTTTATTATATTATTTGGTACTTTCGCTGGGGATAAATTTATGCGTATTATACTTCTGCTATTAATTAAAATAAGAGAAAGCGATGATATGATGATGATATGATTACTAATATTTAAAAGTTTATTGTGGAGGTAACAAATATTAATCTTCAGATGTAGCAAAATATAGCAAACTAGCTAACTCGGCCACGCGTTGCTGTGGCTCAGTTATTATATCATTACATGTTGATAAGAATTCATAATTGTTGTTGATAATATGACCAATAAACATCATTCAACAATTTTTTTTTATATTTAAAAATACTACTTTTTGTTACTTAAACATAAAAGTTAGACATATGCTGTCGCTGACTTTTTTGTAGCTGGCTTGTTTTATCAAGCTCTACAACTTTTCTCTAGAATTCAATCATATATCTCTCATCGTTAAGATAGTATTCGTGAGAAACGTTTTCGTTCGACCATTTTTCTCCGACTTACTTCGTAAATCCGACTACCACAAAAACGTCTTTTCATTTTTTGGGTTAATATATAGCCTATGACACTCACAAATAACGTGGCTTTCTATTAGTAAAATAATTTTCAAAATCAGTTTAGTACTTCCTGTGATTACACCCTACAACCTCAGAAACTTACAAACTTTACCTCTTTATAATATCTGTATATATAAAAATCAATATTTGTATGTTTGTCCTATATGCATGCCAAAACTACTGATCAGATTTTGATAATAATTTTGTAGCGTATGTTGGAGACGCCCGAGAAGGTTCCTGGCTCAAAAAATCTATCTATACATGTTTTTTTTTAAATAAATTAATGAGATTGTTTACCTTAAAGAGAGAAAGGGTATTTTGTTCTTATTGGAACTTTTGACATATTTCAATTAAACACAAGCTATTTAAGTAATTGCCATATTAGAAGCTATCAAATATGTACTATCACATAAATTACATCAAACTATCATATTGACAGACTCTCTAAGTTGCTTACAAGCTATTCAGCATAGTCAGATTTTTTTCTAAAGTACAGACCCCAGTTATTATAATTATTAAATTCCATTTGTATCATTGTCATTGTTTAGGAATTTATAGTGGGATCCAGGATAATGAAGCTGTTGATCTACTTGCTAAAGTAGCTATCCAGACTGGGTATTTTGATCACTATAAAATCTATGTTCAGGATTTATCCTCTCCAAACAAGACTGATTTATTAGCATCATGGAACTCAAACTGGAATGTATGCAACCAAATTAAAGGCAAATCATATGCTTCCGGATAATTCAGGATAACATACCGAGCATGCCATGTTTTTATAAATTTCGTGACTGTTGCAAGCTTGCTGAGTCTGCTATCTGTAGACTGACGATCTATCTGTACAGGTGTGCTCTCCAATCCCTTGCAGATCTCAGAATCAGAAACAGCTCAATATGTGAATGTCACTTGAATGAAAGCACTCTTAGAACACATTTTTTCAATTGCCCTAATTTAGTATTGTATGATATTGTACTTAACACTATACTAATATTGGTAGAGCCACGCTGAATCTATTACTGGTGGCAGCATGAATGGGTAGGCTCGCCCGGTGTAGTACCACCCTCTCATAGAAAACCGACGTGAAGTAACAGTGCTTGCATTGTTACGTTTCGTTCGGTCACTGAAAGCGCCGGAGGCACACCTCCCTCTCCTCTCTCCTCTCCCTCTCCCTCCCTTAACCCTTCCCCCCAAAGGGTGGCAACGCACTTGCGACTTCTCTGGTGTTGTTAGTGTCCATGGACGGTGGTGATCACTTAACGTCAGGTGACCCACCTGTTCGTTTACCACATATGACATTAAAAAAAACTACGTTCGACATATTGTAACAAACGCACAAATGTGTGTATTTTCTCCTTTTGCTAATACTTTGTCTAATTTTATAAGTTTTAACAAAAATAACTTTAACATAACACAATAACTAGCAGTAATTAGTATGTAAATATATATTTATTTAAGGCATGATGTCCGAAGTGTTGTGTTTGCCTATGTGTATTTCATTGGCCTAATCAGAAAAAAATAAAAATAAAAATTTAATACTACTTATAAAGTGGCTCTCCCCTGACTGACTTGACACTGGTAGAATTCATATCTATGAAACTCCAATACAAAAGTTGAAGTATAAATTAGTGAGTTTGGATTTTCGGGGTAATCTCTGGTACTACCTAGTAATCCGATTCTTTCACTATTGGAGATGTATATTAGATTACTTTTTATTTTGGTAAATATATATCTATCGTGATCAATTTTGATCACAATAAATGTAAGTAAAATTATAAAAAATCTATAATATGGCGTGCGTTACTGGAGTGATTTGAAACAAAAGAATAAAATCCATAAAAAATTAATTACCCTTTACAAAAAAATACGGGATACCATATTTCTGAATTTAATATCTCAGCCAAAAAAATAGTTTTTACGTGAAAAGAAAATAAATGTTACAATTACAAATTACTAAATTTATTAGATACAGATTTCATGTGTCCTTTACAAAAACTTAATGAAACAAATACCTAAATCAAAATGAACATTTTATGAAGGTAAAGTGTACTTTTTACAGCATGTTAATTGATGGAGTTGGTTAGAAAACAACGGGAAATAAAAACTATAAGTCGGTAAAATTATCGCGTTGTTTGCAAGGATAGTGAAAGAGGCGCGGAGGTGAGGGCCAAAGAAGCAACCCAGGGGATACCGGGAAGACATGTCTTGCCAATATATATAGGATAGTTGGGAATCACAATTGGACCCGGTTGGTGTCGCAACAATCGGGTTCTAGGTCTTTTAAGACTTTTCGTGACTGGAAATAAAATTGGAACCGGTAATAACCGATTCGGCGCAGACGAAGTTGCGCGGGTCGGCTAGTTAGTAAATACATATTGGTATAGATAACAAATTAATAGAGTTGTCAGTTTTATAAATAAGTATGTTGATTTAATATATTTCAATACTAACTACCCGACCCGGCTTCATTCGAGTGCAATTAATTTATTAATGTGGCGTAATAATAATTATCGAATAAGTTTGTCACTTTGATATTCACGGTTGCATAAAATCAAAAGTCTTGATATAAAAACACAGTTTTTTAAATGTAACGCGTAATTATATCTGTGATGTCCTTTAATACTATGTATTCATTTAAATTTTAAACCGTAAAGGGCAATTTTGATGTACATTAAATCTCCAAGGTAACTATAATATTTCATTGGATAAGAATTAATACTATATTGACAAAAAGACATTCATACATAACCCATTTCGTTTTAAAAATGTATATTATAACTGTGTAAATTATAAATGTATAGGATAACCATCTTTAGGAGATAGACCTATAATCATTGTGCAGTATTTTCTAAGCTTTTTAAGGTGCACAGTTCATAGCACAATATTTTGAAGTATCGTATACAATTTAGTTGGCGTAAAAAAAAATATATAACGAATTTTTCCAAATTTCAGTAAAAGTGTATCAAAGTTCGTTGCGTAGTTTAAAAAAACAATTCAATTGCCTCGACGTAATCTGATTGCATAAACATCCATTTGGTTGCTTTATGATTATAGTCCATGCGTTATTGTGTAGCCACTGCAATCTAACATCTCAAAATAACAAAGTTTAAGTATATGTTAATGGAATTTACACACCAAATACATTAACAAAAGCAATATTTTCCATTAATATTCAAAACAGACTCATACGACGGTAAGTCGATTACACGACAACGACTCAGTCCGTGGTTTGTTCAGCGCGCACTTTGGTTATAGATTAGTCGAATTTATAAAGTGATTCTCGGTCATAGTTCAATTACCTTGTTACTAGAACCGATATACGCTTTCACGATAATTTTACCAACTGCTTGTATGTGTGACTTTCTTAAGAGCCCAAAACGAGAGCAACGGTAATACACCGTTATCAGCTCGCCAATATAAGATAGCTGCGACATCTTGCCAACCAGCTATTAGAAAATATCTTATATATAGTTCTTTTTGGCTTACACAATCATACAAGTTTTAAACTAGGAGTTTATCATAAGCAACAAACAAACTGATCATAAAATTTGAAGTTACATAATCAAAAACGAACCCTAGACATAGCCTAGACCCAGACTGGAATTTGAAACCAGTTGTCTAGTAACCTCGAGACCTAACAAAAACTCTAATCTGTTTAAATAAGTTGCACAAATCAATACAACTGAGTCTGGTGTTGCTCGTATAAAGTAAAACCGCTCGAAACAATACTATTTATTGCCTATATTAAACTTGTTTTTGCACGGATAAGTATTTCTATAGGTCGGCGAAGTGAGAGCAACCTTGCGAGCTCATTCAAAACATTGAAGTTGAAATTGTGTTTCAGATAGAAGTGCTAAAAGTACATGTACAATTTGGTCAATTTTCCGCTTGTGTGCCGGAGGAAATGCGCGCATCCTCTAGTAATAATTTATAGGTTTGCGTGTCAGATTTATTGACGACTGACGAATTGGTGATTGACGAAGTTTCGATTTGTTGATGTATGTTACACGTTTCGGTTTCAGAAATGATTGTATAAAAGAGGTGACGCGTTGGATCGCGCGTACCGAACTGTAAGGTGATTTTCTAATAAATTAGCAACATTTAAGTAAAATTGTACACTATTGAAATAAATAATTAACATTATTGAAGACACAATTAATAATATGTTGAATAACATGCTTTTTGTATTGAATTGTAATTTTAACAATGAATAGAAATATAAATTTTCGTTTGATAAGTTAACTCTCTTTCACGCCTATTGTTTGTTACATAACACTTGCTTGTTCACGAGCTACGATTACACCAGCCCATAATAACGGACAACGAATAATCAAATAATTTCACAACGTTTGAACAAGCACTATACAACAAACAATAGGTGAGAAAAAAAGAACATTTCACGTTAGTTACATTCAAAGTCACGATATTAAAAATTAATAGTCATTTTATGAATGTGTCATGGTTACAAATTGCAATACAATGCTAGACATTAAATCAGTTTACAACAACAATAGTTGTAAAATAATAGCAATTATTGATATAGAGTTATTAAAAGTATACCCTAAAGTCAGATAAAACTAACTCAGTAGCCTATATACATAATATAACATAACATAAAGGCAGTTTCCTTGCCTCAGCATAGCTTTTCGCAACCTTTAACCCCCTAATTTCAAGTGAGCTCGTAATAAAAATGTAGGTTCTGACAAAATATTGATATATAAACAAAGAACTAAAATAATATATAACTACTTGTATAAATATAAAAGCAAGGTGCGTAAAGTTACATCGGGAAATACGACGTACTGTAGCCTTGTAGTAACCTTTCAAAACATTATTGTATTTGTTTTAATAAGTAAACAAATGAAATGCAATTTCATTGTATTCTGTGAGTGTCGCGGCGCCGAACCGACCGGTTACACTAGATCTGCTGATATATCATTGCTTGTATTCATAATTTTATTAACGCCTCTGCTATTATTTTTATCTTACATGATATTATTAATGTTGCCATTCTATATAACTACCCATAAAAAAGAAACTAAATATATAACTCGATAGCGTTGTTAATTCTTGTTGGTCTTTATAGTGACTAGTCGCGGTAAAATTTACATAAAGACGCAATAAAAAATAATTATTGACGCATAGAGCTTCCTTATAATATAAATGAAATGATTACTTCAATAAATAAAGTACAAGCGACAATACTGAATCGTTTATATGCGTTGCATGAGTGATCACTTGAAAGCACTTAAATAATTATCCAAATGTCATTGGATTTTATAAAACTGTTGAAACATTCATTGCTACCGCGTGCTTTCTGTAGGTCGTTCCTGTTTTAGTATGCTAAAGTGTCGTTTTTCTATAAAATTCGAACAGAATTTGTGCATAGTACGGGGTTTGGTGGTGCGTACTGCGAGGTTTGGTGGTGCGGAGTGCGAGGGGAGGATGCTGGTGAGACATACCTGTGGTGAGACCCCGAGCATTTTGAGGCTGGGCGGCACGTTGGTGAGAAGTGCGCGCGGCAGAACGATGTGCCCAAAGTCCACGGTGTACGCCTCGCACCACACACCGAAGTGCCCGATGTCGAACACGGTCAAATCCTACACCCACAGACATACGAACATTCCCTTATAAAGATATTCACAAACACAACCTAGAAATATTTTTTAAACAGCAAACACTCTCATATGTTGCATCGATTATCAGAAATATCCAATTTATGTTATAAACCTTCATGTAATTACATTTCCAGTTGCTTAACAATGCTAAATATAGAAAGGGGACTAACTGGCCCTCTAACAGCTCAGCATAGCTGTCGGAATATAATGATGTATTCAACTAAACAATTGTAGAAGTACGATTGATTAATTACTTGAAACCAATCCGACATTATATAATAAGTGCGTCAAGATGCAGCACAAAATTAACAACACCACATTTCGGTGTCGATATTGTTTTTATTATAACTAGTCTGCCCATAAATACTGTTACATAAAAACTTTTCTTTTTTTTCAACTTTTTAATTATTTTGAATTTGGAACACGTATATTACTTTAAAAAATTCCTTTCAATTTTGCGCCATTTCACATATTTTTTCGAGTTCATTATCAAATTACAATATGGAATGGGTGTTAAAGATAATAGGATTGCAGTGATCCATCCAGACACTTCAAGAGTTTGGTATCAGCCGTATATTCGTACATCGTACTATCAACAGATACAACAACAATTGCTCTGCCGAAGACTAGAAAAGATCGGGACAGCCACGTGTTTTTAGAACTACAAAGGCTGTTAATGCTGTTAAAGCCAGAATTTGTCGAAACCCCATTAGGAAGCAAAAAATCTTATCGCGAGATATTAAGATTCCCGCTAGGACTCTTAAACAAGACACAAGATAAAACAAGACCTGAAACTCAGTGCTTATCGTCGTCATCGATATACAGGATATACCCTAAATCAATCTTTACAATTAAAGAGAGTGGATCGATCACAACGGCTTCTGTCGCGATAGCAGGTGAAAGGCACAGAAATATCCTCTTTACCGATGAAAAAATGTTCACGACAGAAGAACACTACAAAAGCAAAATGATAAAGTGTACGCTCACAGTTCTAAAGAAGTTGCTCGAGTGGTCGGTAAGGTATAACGTGGTTATCATCATGCATCAATGATGGTTTGGTGGAGCGTGTCTTATCAAGGAGTCAGAAAACTACATTTTTGTGAAAAAGGTGTGAAAACTTCAGCCAAAGTGTATCAAGATACAGTCTTGGATCATGTTGAGAAACCTCTCAGCAATACACTTTTTAAAAATATACCGTGGACTTCCCAGCAGGACTCTGTACCCTGGTCACAAGGCGCGAACTACCCAAGCCTGGCTTGAAACCAACGTTCCGTACTTTATAAGAGCTGAAGACTGGCCCTCATCTAGCCCAGACCTCAACCCTTTAGGCTTAAAATTATGGTTCAAATTATGTCAGTTTTAGAGGATATGGCCTGCTCTAAACGACACGGCGACATCGAGTCTCTTAAAAAATCTTTGGAGCAAGCAGTGGCAAAATTTCCCTTAGAAGCAGTGCGTAAATCCATAGATTCGTGGCCAAATACATTAAAGACCTGTATAAAAGCTAAAGGTGGCCATATCGAATAGAAAATTATTTTTTTTTCTGCTGAGACTAATAAATGTAGGTATAAATTTTAATAATATTACATTACTTCATTAAAAAATACTCGACGACGATACTCACCCCTGGTAACGTGAGTACGATGGTCTTTTTGTTGTACTTCCGGAGCGGTGTCTCCTGCCCATTCTCGTCGGGGATGCGAATGCCTTGAGGAGAGGGCGCTTCGCCCCGACCCACCCAGAACTTTGCATCTGCGACAAATACACTACTATTGCAACACGAATAAACTATACCTACCTACCTACCTATATGTATTATTAAAAAATCGTATACAAATTTTAGATTAGCATGCCAGTGAGTAATAAGCGTCCGCAAGGAATGCTGACTCGCTTCGTTTGTGACTATTTGTAATTTCAGATATTTATAATGAATGTTAACAATTATATAGGAAACCCAGTGCTCCACGGCGCTTATCATCGAATTTTATTATATCAACTCACACATACTTATTACCTATAGTGCCTAGTGATTCATACTTGTCATTTATCAAAATGAAATATAAATTATAACACTAATTCTAAACCGTATTGATTTACCACAATCAATAAGTAATTTACTATAATCAAGAAGTTGTGGTGGTCTAGTGTTTGAACTGTGAAATATCAGCCAGATGTCCCCAGATTTGAACCCTGTATGTACCAACGAATTTTTCGGTATTCGCGTACATTTACTAATTTCAATTGGTAACAATAGTGGCTGACGGTGAAGGACAACATCGTGAGGAAATCTGTATCTGAGAAATGTTCTTGTAGTTCTTATAACTGTGGACTGCTCAGCGTTTAAAATCACCAATACGCCATGAGCTAGTGTGGTGATTATGTCCATACCTTCCTTCGGTAAGAGGCCTATGGCGCTGCAGTGGGCTTCTTACAGGCTGATGACGATGATGAGCAAGTAATTCAAATTCATTGTCAATTCGTTCATTGTGTGTCAAGGATTTTTTAGTCAAAGATATTGTAACATAAAACATAAACATCCTGACAAATAACATTTAGCTAAGCTTATTTCGATTTGAATATAAATCGTGTGCAACTACTGAATATTGTTACCTATTTTTGGTAATTTTGATTGGAGTACACACATTACGTGTCGAAATTTTACGAAGCATACTCAAAATTTATAGTTTATATTGGTTACGTAAAGTTACGAAATTCTCATAGGGCCATTGCGCTGAATGCTTTATATCTTGGTAAAACGTAGATAATATCATTTACGATGTAAAGTTATCACGCGACATGCTCGCTGCACGCACGCGGGTAATGTCACCTAACTGAGACATTACAGAAATTAATTTTATTTGAGAAAACTAGTGGCTTTCCATTATACCGACTAATAACACTACGCGACAGAATGTTAACACAACGCATAGACTGCATCCTACACACGTTGTAAGGCGGCGACGACTCTGCTACTCTAAAATGAATTAGCTCTAAAGTTGTGTTAATATTACCAGGATTACATACTTTAATTACAAAAAAAGAAAGAATGTATTGCCAAGGAATATGATCTTCGTAAATAATGATCAATACCAACATTACAGCGCGAGATATTAATGTAATAACAGAGCAAATGTAAAAAAAAATTCGTTAACTTTAAATTAAACGATGATTCCTTCAGAGCCGTCACGTATCACGATTATTTGCCAAGTTGGTACGGAAAATGAATCAATAAATGTTATTTTATATCTACATTGGAAGTACTTCTTTCATTACCCACACTGACTTACTAGACTGACTGACTTAACTTGTCAACCGATCATCATGAAACTTAGCATTACATATTACACTATGAAGGGTACAAAAAAGGATGTAGCTTCTCCCTATATCCATAATTATAACTGAGCGTTCCGACAGGAGGTACTGGAATAAAGGTCTTTAGGAGATCGTTGTAGACACACAGAGTTATGAATTCACGTCATAATGGAAACCAGAATTGCCAAGATATTACAATCCAACAGTCATTGTTTCCTTACTATAGTGTACTACTCACATACACACATACTGCGCTATTAGATTTTGAAACTGGTCTCGCGCTGCGCCTCGCGTGCCTCTACACTCGAGACGTTAAGCGAACAACTGCCAAGATTGTTCCTCTTTATGGGCTATTATGTTCTGATTTTATACTTTACTATGAAAAATGCATTGGATCGTAGTTGTTAAGTTTTATAAAAAATGGCGTATTTTATTCCAAAATCAGCGGCTAATTTTATCTTAGTGCCATAGGATTTTGAAATAACTATTAGTTCCTAGAGCTGATTGTAATGATAAATAAAAAAAAATGTATAAAACATTGATTACCGCGAACATCTACAGCGACAGTTTACATCGACTGTTTCTTTCTTTTCTTTTATTTTTAGCAACAAATCTTCTAGTAGATTATTACTGTCATTGTCGAGTAGGTAATGAGATTACGAGAGTTTTGCGATCACTTCAATGTTCTAACAAAATGGTGGTCGTCTTGTTAGAACTTTCGTTTTTCTGGCCAATCTGAATATATGTTCGGTGGTATTATTTTAATAACAAAACTATATTACGTAAAACACCACCAATATTACAAAATATAGAGTCAAATAATACAAGATTGTGAATAAAACATAAAATCCACTACACGATATTCCAAGATCCCGTCGAAAACTCCACCAACGGATTGTATTTCTGCGTATAAATGGATGTACCTGGAGCTACGCCATCATATGAGAAGTTGGCAATGAGCAGTGTCTGTGCGTCCACTACGACGATGGGGTCTGAGGAGACGGAGTGCGCGCCGCTGAGAGCCCCAACCTTCGCGGGCCGCGGGTACTCCAACTCGCGAGGTATCGACACATCACCAAAATTCACCTGGGCAATAAAACTTTTACAATTAAAAAAATAAATAAAAGCCTTAATATATAATTGTAAGAATATATGTTAAGTTAAAACTTCATTAGGCGCGTTTAGCGGTAGTTTTGGCAGGAGATAAACTTATGGTTTCGCGTCAACGATGATCTCGACATGGTCTCGTTGTATTGCGCTTGCGCCGGACTAGCAGCGTGTATTAGCAGACTGTGCGCATGTAATATTGATATTTTGCAGCTCATCACATGTTTGATTAAATAATAGACTTTATAAAAATGTATATAACGTTTGGTCCGAGCGCTAGTACATGTGAAAACCAGACTAATATTAATAATTGCAATATACAAATAATGAAATATAAATAATTTACACTATAATTATCTCATTTAAAAATTAAAAAAAAAACACAGTTATTCCACGGTTTAGAATTTTCATTTCTGTCGGTAGTCCTTATGACTGCCTGAACTTTTTTTATTTCACGTAAGTTGTATATGTTACGAATATACATAAAAACACCCACACATTTATAAAACAAATCGTTTCTACCTGTGTCAGATTATGTAGAGCCTAACTACAGATGTCTCGACAGATGACAGACTCAGTTAAGTTCTACAATTAATTATAGTTATATACTACTGTTTGCTCGCTGGTCGAAATTCAACAACAATCATTATTTCAATTATAAAAGTTATCTGAAAATAATTGAATTAAATGATCAATGAAATTAAAAAAAAAAATAGATTACAAATTCAATGCAATTTAAATCAGTTTATACGTAAAACTTTTTGTTTATCGAAAATTTCACAATTAACAATCTCATCAAAGTTTTCAATTGTAACAGTTTTATCATTTTGTCATAACGAAATAAAAATATGTATATGTTCAAAGTAACGGAACAGATTGTATCTCAAAATTATATTATTCATAATCAGCTTCTAAACATAAAATGACAAGAAAATCGATTGACTCATCTGGCATTTTAATTGTTCTATAAAGATATTTCCACGATCGATTCTGCAATTGATAAATAAGTACAATTTTTATGTCCCATAATTAAAATTATGTAAATAAAAATGTCGTATGCAATGGCTTTTACTATAACCGTCAGCGTAATTTAGAGAACAACAATAATATATAATTACACCGGAATTGTGACAAAAGGTATATGGTGGAAATATATTTTTAAAAAAAAAAAAATATAAAACTAAAACCATATTAGCACACCATGGCCAATTATGAATCCAAAAAATAAGGGGAATAAAAAAAAAAACCAGAAGGAGAGAAAAAATTTAAAAAAACCACAACGGAGAACAACAAAAAATGGGAAAAGAAAAAAAAAAAGATGACCCCCAAAAAAAGACTTTTCCCTTTTTTAGAATTATTATAAAAAAGAAATAAAAAAAAAAAAAAAAAAAAAAATAAAAAAAAAAAAAAAAAAAAAAATAAAAAAAAAAAAAAAAAAAAAAAAAAAAAAAAAAAAAAAAAAAATTTAAATTAAAAAAAAATTTTACACCATAAAAAAAAAAAAAAAAAAAAAAAAAAAAAAAGAGGGAAAAAATATCACAAAAAAATATAAAGAAAAAAAAAAAAAAAAAAAAAAAAATATATATAATTTTTTTAAAGAGGGGGGGGAAATATTAAAAATAATATAAAAAAAAAAAAAAATATTATTTAAAAATTTTTAAATTTTTTTTTTTTTAAAAATTTAAAAAACAAAAAAAAAAAAAAAATAATAAAATTTTTTATAAAAAAAATATATTTTTAAAAAAAAAAAAAAAATAAAAAAAAAAATAATATAATATTATTATTATTTATTTTTAAAGATGCTCTGCAAATCAAAAAAAAAAAAAAAAAAAAAAAAAAAAAAAAAAAAAAAAAAAAAAAAAAATATATAAAATTTAAAAATCTTAAATAAGGGGGAAAAAAAAAAAAAAAAAAAAGGGGAAAGAAAAAAGAAAAAAAGAGATTAAAATCTTCTTAAAAAATATAGAAATGAACATATGAAAGAAACAAACGGGGAGGAAAAATTAAGAAAGGGAAAAATTTTAGGGTTTGAAAAATTATTTCGAATAAAGAAAAATAATATAAAACCAAGGGGATTAAAGGGGGGGAAAATTTTTTATAAAATATTAATTTTTTTAAAAAAATAAAAAAAAATTCCTAAAAGAAAAAAAAATTATTAAAAAACAGAAAAAACAAAAAAAAAAAAAAAAAAAAAAAAAACCATTCTAAAAAAAAAAAAAATTTCTTTTACAAAATAAAAAAAAAAAAAAATAAAAAAAAAAAAATTTTTTTTAATAAAAATAAAATAAAAAAAGAAAAAAAGAAGGGGAAGAAAAAAAAAATAAAAAAAAAAAAAAAAAAATAAAAAAAGATAAGATAAAAAAAAAAATAAAAATAAATTTAAAAAAATTAAATTTATTTTTATTTAAAAAAAAAAAAAAAAAAAAAAAAAAAAATAGATAAATAAAAAAAAATTAAAAATATTAAATATTATTAAAAAAAAAAATTTTTATTTAAAAAAAAAAAAATGTCAAAATCCAAATAATATTATATATTTATAATAAAAAAATAAGAGGGAAAAAAAATAAAATTTATTTTTTAATTTAAATAAAAAAAAATTTTTTTTTAAAAAAAAAGAAGGGGAATTTTAAAAATTTTTTTTTAAAAAAAAAATAAATAAAATAAACTAATAATAAGAAAAGAAATGTATCCTATATAAAAGAAATTATATAAACCATATTTAAAAAAAAAAAAAAAAAAAAAAAAAAAAAAAGAAATAAAAGAAAAAAAAAAAAAAAAAAAAAAAAAAAACAAAAAAAAAAAAAAAAAAAAAAAAAAAAAAAAATAATAATTTTTATTTATAAAAAAAAAGAGAAAAAAAAAATAATATATTTTTTTGGAAAAATAAATAAAAAAAAAAAAAAATAAAAAAAAAAAAAATATTTAATTTAAATATAATAAAAAAAAAAAAAATATTATAAAAAAAAAAAAAAAAATTAATAATAAACAAAAAAAAGAAAAAAAAAAAAACCAATTATTAAAATATATTATTAAACTTTCTAATTTTCTCTGAAAATATAAAATATTTTTTTTCAAAAAATAAATATATTTAAAAAAAAAAAAAAAAAAAATATTACAAAAAAAAAAATGAATGTTGTCTGTGTGTGCGTCTCCCGTAGTTTCTATCGACACCGACATCCGTAACAGAGTCCGAAACGTACAATCTACTAATTAAAACTAATGAAGCGCGCTAATCACTCCGCTACATCCAACGCAGCGCTTATATAACAAATGCGAGTCCATTTGACCGTTAATGAGTTATTATTGCACACAACTACAATACATCTTAAATCCACGTTAACATGACACTCATCAAAAGACATCCAATGTTAAATGAACATCCTGACGTAAGATATATTTGAAAGTATTATCTGTATTGTGCAACACAGATAATAGTAAATGTTCCGACCGCAACGTCTGCTAACATTAATGTTAGATAATGATTCCATCAAAGCATCCTGCGTCAACTTGCTACTAAAAGGCTGGAGAGATGCGAGAGGTTGCTGTCGCTACTCTATAATGAGAATATTGCAGCGCTGCGCCGGAACCGGACGTGACGTTTATTGCGAGTTAACTTGTGTAATTTAGTTCGCGCGGTGATCACTGCGCGCTCCTACTCTGAGCACTTCTAATGGCGTTGCTTTAAAAAAAATCTTAGGAAACGATTACTAATTTCCTTAACACTGAAATTACCTCCCGCTTGTTTTTAATTTCACTCTTAATCAGGGAATCACACGGAATTCGGCGATGGAGAGCAAAATTGAATTTAATGTCTAAACCAAAGTCAATTAGAATTTCGTTTTTATTTATTATTTCATATTTACAATTTTTTAAGTGAGCTCTAGTTTTAACGCCGAATATTTCAAGCACTCTTATACATAAATGGTTTTTATAAACAAATATACAAATAGCAAGGTCGTAACCGATAGTACCGAAACTATACCTAATCATTAGAGTTAACAGGTTCAATATCCGCTTCTTTTTTCTTAAAAGTTAATTTATAATATTATCAAGTTTCGGTGACAGAAGGATAATCCCACATAATAGTTACTTATACACAATGTTTCAGAGACAGCTACTCGTTGCTCAAAGACAATACTTCAGCTGATCAAACGTTACGTCAGGTGAGCGTACTGAAACACTAGCTTATAATATCACTAGCTTTTGCTCACGGCTTCGCTCTTAGTAATATGGATTTCATCTATCCCTCGCGGACAGTTTATATTTTCTGTATAGCTGACAACGAGTATACAAAATTTCATAAGAATCGGTTGAATAGTTAAGGCGTGAAAGCGTAAAAGTCTTTTGCTCGCCTCCTTTCACCACCATAGCCGGTGTTAGGAAACGTGGGTGGGGGCCCAACTTGCTCCGTCGTACACGGTCGCAACCTAACAAGGTCGAGACCCGGTGATGTTTTACCACTGCACCAGGCCGACTGCTGGGGCGGCACGATGAATGCCATGGAGATCTCGTACCACCCCGCTACAGCGGCGGATGTACACCGTAAAGTTTTAGTTAGTAAATGTCTCACATTATCCACCCTCTCCCCGGGAGGGTGGCGTAGCCATGTGAGATTTCCCCACGTAAAAAAGGTACTAACAGCGAAGTCGTCGCACCAGACGGAGAACCAGCGCACGTCCTTCAGCGTGAGTCCATCGGGCAACGAGAGTGTGACGCTTTCCCCGCGATACCTCCGCAGCGGGCCCGTGCCTCCGCGCTCGTCGCGCAGCCGCGACGCCCCATCCGCTCGCGGTGACTTCGACTTCCCCACGTAGAAATACGCCGCTGTTAACAAACAAATATATAGAGTTTACTACCTTATAGTCCTCATTATTACTCCGCGTCGACTTCGCGTACCATTAGTTATATAAGAAGTGACAAAGTAAATCCCGTACCACGCCATCAAAATAGCGGCTATGTATCACGCGAGTATATTTAAATTCACATGAGCATAGCTTCATCACAATTCGCACAATTTCATCATTCAATGCCAAAGCGACACGTGGGAAAGAAATAAAACAATAATATTGCAGCGAGAAGTGAAAGGACGTATTTGAGTATAATTTAAAAGCATTAACAGCAACAGTATTAGGCTTTGATTGAACTGAAGTTTCTTAAAACCCTGAAATAACTTTATTAATGTGAAATACCATTTGACCGCCAGCGGGTTCCGCCGTAGCTTAGTGTTTTTGTTTATAACCAGATGTAAAGTATAACTAACTTGTAGTGTAATAGTGTGTATATCTGTATATATAAATTTCTTCTGTACGTGTGTGTCACTGAAGTCCTCCTAATCGGCTGGACCGATTTTGATGAAATTTTGTGTGCGTGTTCCAGTGGATCCGAGAATTCACAATCGGATCGGTAAGTGGCGCTGAGGAGGACTTTTAGGGTTTATTTTTATTATCAAGACAGGACAACGTCCGCTGGGCCCGCTAGTATCAAGTATCAATGTAAGGTCGTCGTGGTCTGGGGGTAAATTTCGCTCCCACACACCAGATTAGGCCCCTCTCGGCAGCGGCTCAAGCCTAGGTCCGTTCCCTCGGCGTGGAGCCCTTAAGTACGCTGCTCGCGCGATACAGTGACACAAAATTTTACAACACTGCAACAACATTACACATATCAACTCCACACACGTGTACGCACACGTGCTTACAAATGAAAGTGGAATGGTGTTATGTTTCCCTTATCAAACTGAAATAGTTTAGAAAAATTATCCGACATAAAATACATGTAAGTGTTGTCGAGGTATGTATGCTTGGTACACATATATGTTTCAATAACTCATATAAGTATTGAATATGTAGCTTAGCTTAGGTTAGCTCAGATGTTTGCAGCAGCGCTCGGACGACTCCTCCCCAACATGGGGAGGCCAGGTGCCGTCTGCCGCCGCCTTTATATGGGGGTCATCAGGTTCATGGCCGCTTATGGGGCACCGTTGTGGGTCGACGCCCTCCACGCGACCAACATCCTTGCGCTGCGAGCTGCGCAGCGTACCGTGGCGTTGAGGGCGATATGAGGGTACCGAACGGTGTCTTCGACGACGGCCACGGTGCTGGCCGGCTCCCTTCCCTGGGAGCTAGAAGGGTAGGTGCTTGCCGCCGTATATCAATATACGGCAGCTAAGAAACTGTTGAGGGAGCCTCTAGCTCCCAGAGAAATAAAGGAAAGGAGAAGAGTGACGAGGGAAGAGATGGTGGAGAGGTGGAGGCGGGATCTGGCGAACGCGCATTATGGTCGATACACGATCGAGGCCATCCACCCGGTCCTGCCGGAATGGTACCATAGGGGATGGGGCTCCCTGACGTTCCGTCTGGTGCATGTGCTGACCGGGCACAGGTGCTTCGTTTGGTACCTGCATCAGATAGCACGCAGGGAGCCGACCGCCGTATGCCATCAGTGCGGCGTTGACCCGGACACCGCGCAGCACACTCTGTCTGAGTGTGCTGCGTGGGAGGAGCAGCGTCGCACGTTAGCTGCGGCGGTAGGACGGGATCTCTCGATGCCGAGCGTAGTTGCGGCCATGCTCGGTAGCGAGGATGTGTGGAATATTATGGCCTCCTTCTGCGAGGAGGTCGGCTCGTGTCTATTGAGCAGTGCAAGGCACGTCTCGACGCGTACTTCGCGCTGGCGATCTTTGAGTCGTGGGGTACCCATTTGTCAAGCTTTTTTACTTTGCCAATTTGACGCAAATGGACCAATATTGTTTTGACGCTAACGTCGAAAGCTGCTGCTAATTTAGCCGTAGATTGTGTATCATCAGCTTCCACAATCGCCTTTAATTCGTCATTGTCGACCAAAGTCTTCGGACGACCGCGAGGTTCATTTTTCAGGTCAAAATTCCCAGAATGGAAGCGAGCAAACCAATAACAGGTGGTGCGTTGGTTTGTAGTGTTAGCTCCGTAAACGTCGTTGATGTTGCATGCCGCTTGTGCCGCGTTGCTGCCACGACGGTACTCATATTCCATAATTACTCGAATTTTTAACGTATCCATGATGACAAAAAAGGATTGAAATGCGATGAAAATGTAACACTAATCAATAAACAAATGACTACTTTTGGAAAAAGAATTCCATGTTTTTAAAATAAAATTAATATGAAATTAGAATTCTTA